>JAHHZJ010008134.1:0-13405 GCA_021437245.1 Aegilops speltoides | reverse complement strand
AAAATTAAAGGTTAAAACCAACGGTAGTTTAAAACCCTTTCAATTTTCCAAATGATTTTCCATTAAACCCCAAAACCTTGTTTGGCAAAATTTTTTTAGGAAATTTTCTTATAAAAACTTTTAAACTTAAAAGGGTTTTTAAATCTTATATAAAAAAATTTTTGCCTTTCATTTGAAATTTTGGGCCCCCGGGCCCCTTTTATTTTAAAGTTTAAATAGGGCCCTGGGTTTTAAAATTTTTTTTTCCTTTAAATTTTCTTTTCCCTTTTTTTCCTAAACAGGGTTTTGCATAAACACCTTCACCTTTAACTTTTAAACCCTTGTTAAAATGATTTTCAATGAAAAGGTTTTTTTAGCTTTCCCTTTAAAAATTTGTTAAAAACCCAATTTAAAATTAACCCCTTTTATTGGAAACCTTTTCCCTATTTTGTTCCCAAAAATTTTCCCCTTTCAGAAATTTTGGGCTTACCCTTTAAGTTCGGGTTTTTTAAAATCAATTTCCAAAACCAGTGGGTTAATTACATTCCGAGAGCTTCCCCCTTTAAACATTGGGTTTTCGAAAGTACAAATTCGGAATTTAAACCCTTTTAAAATTTGGTTTTCCCTTTCCAAATCAATCAACCCATTTAAAAGGGGATTTTAAATCCCCCAAAAAAAGAGTAACCAAAATTTAAAACCCCAAAAACAAAGAAATTTCCCCTTTTTTTGAACCCCGTCCCATTTTCCTGGATAAAATTTTAAAAACCAAAGGATCCCGATTTTGGGGTAGGGCAATTTTTAATTCCTAAAATTTTTTCCTTTTTGGTCCGAATTTCCGAAATTGGTGGGTTACCGAAGGGCTAGGGGGTTGGGCCCCGAAAAGGGGGCCCAAACCCAAACCCCCCTGGGGTTTTAAAAAGTTTTCCCAACCTTTTGGGGAAAAGGGGAAATTTTTCCTTTTCCCCCCCTCCCCCCTTTTTAAAAGCACAAACAAAAATTTTTGGCCCCAACGTGGGTGCCCCTCCCCCCAAAATTAAACCTCCATTCAACCTTCTTTCCCCAAAGACCCCCCAAACTTTGTTTAAAATTTTTCCCACCCTTTAAAAGGGGCCCAACGATTCAGTCCGTAACCCCTTTGGGCCCCCAAACTTCACAAAAGATCCCCTTTTAAAAAAGAAACGGACAACCTTTCCCTTTCCCAAAAATTGATAAATTTTTTTAAATTGCAACAAAAACCAAAACCCCTAAATAAAGGAAAAATTTTTTTCTTTTCCCCACCAAACCTTTTTTCAAAGTTTGGGGAAAACCCGGACCCAACAACCCTTGGAAGGGAAAAACCCCGGGCCGTAAATTTCCGGGGTTTCTCTCAAATTTAGGGGAAAAAATTTTTTATAACAACGGGTTCCAATCCCAAAAAGGAAAAGGGAAATTTAAAACCAAAAATTTCCCCTTACCTTTTTGGGATTAAAGAAAAAAAAGTTTTAATTTTTAAATGGGGGTTTAACAAAAATCCCCAATTTTCCCCCTTTTAGTTTGACCTAAATTTACCAAACAACTTTTCGAAAAAATTTGGGGAAAAAACAGAAAAGGGGCGCTGGCAAATTTTTGGGCCAATAAGAAGGGAAGGGGGGACCACAACCTTTTGAAACATTTTAAATCCTTTTTTTTCCCCCTTTATAGGGGAGGAAAAAATCCCAAGAAACCCTGGGATCCCCGTAATCCTCCAAAAATTAACGGGGGGCCTCCCTTCCCTTTGGGCAAAGGGGGGCCCGCCCCCCCTTTTTTGGGCCCAAACCCAATGGGGTTCCCGACGGGCCCGGGCCTTTTTTTTTTTTTCCCTTTTAAAACTATTCTTTACCTTTAAACTTATGTTTGTTTTTCCCCCTTTGTTAAAACCAAAATTTTATAAAAATTAATTAATCAGAATTTTACCTTTTGTTGGAAAAATTTAAAACCGGGTTTTAATTTTTTTTTTAACAATTAAAGGTGTCCAAAATAACTTTTCCCTTTGTTGAAAATTCCCTTCATCCCCCTTACCCCCCCCTTCCGCCCAAACCCAAAAAACCCCCAAAGCTGCAATTAATTTTGGTTTAAGGGGTACCACAACCCGGGGCCCTACAAATAAACCCCAGGGTTTGAAAAATTTTAAATTAAACCCCGGTTGGAAAAGGGTTTAAAATTTCTTTTAAAAGGGGGAAAACTTAAAAAACGAACCGGAAAAAAACAATATAAACCAATTTGATTGGGTAATTAATTTAACCCCAAAAAATTTTTTAAAACAAAAATTTTTTAAAAATACCACTTTTAAAACCTAAACAAGAAACCAGGAATGTTTTTAATTAACATTTAAAAATAAAAAGAATTAAAAAAAAAAAAAAAAATTAAAATTTAAAAAAAAATTTTTTTTTTTTTTAAAAAAAACAAATTAAAAAAAAAAAATTTTTTTTTTTTAACCTAATTTGGGAAAACCCCCCCCAAAAAAAAAAAAAAATTTAAGGGAAAATTTTTTTCCCCCCGCCGGGGGTTCCTTTCCGGGGTTTTCAAACCCCCCCCCCTTTTTTTTCCCCTTTTTTTTTGGGGGGAGAACTTTAAAATTTTTTTGGGGCGGGGTTTTTTAAATTTGGAAAATTGGGGGAAAAATTTTAATTTTTTGGGTCATTTTTAAAAAAAAAAAATTTTTAAAGGATAAAATTTTTTAAAAAAAAAAGGAAAGAATTGGTAATATTTTTTTTTGGGCCCCCCGGGGCCCAAGAAAACCTTTGGGGCCCGGGAAAATAAAGGTTTTTTTTTTTTATTTTTTTTCCCCCAAATTTAAAAAAAGTTTTTTGGAATTGCATAAACAAAAAAACCCCTAATTTCCCTTTTTTTTAAAAAAAATTTTTTTCCCAAAAATTAAAAAATTTTTTTCCAATTTAAAAAAAAAAGGTTGACTTCCCTTTTTTTTAAATTTAGGTTTTGGGGAACCCAAACCTTCCCCAACCTTTAAAACAAGAATTTGAAAACCCCTTCCAAACCCCCGGGGGGCCCCCCCAATGGGTGAAAAAAAAAGTTCCCAAAAAAAGGGGGGGGCGGGGGGCCCCCAAAGGGGGGGCCCTTTTTAAAAATTAAAAATTGAAAAAATAATTGGGGAAAAAACCCGGGTTTCCCAAAACAAAAAAAAAAAACCCCCAATTTGGGGGTTAAAAAAAACCCAAAAATTTATGGGGAACCAATAAAAAATTTTTTTAAACCAAAGGGCTAGGCTGCCAATAACCAGTATTCCCGTAAATGGCTTGCACCTTGAGATGGACGGCTTATCACCCCGATCACCGTTGGGTCCACGAAACTTTGGCAACGGTGTACTGGGAGAACACTTTGATAATTTAGTGAGAGATCATCTTATAATGCTCCCAATCAAAGCAAGATAAGATGCATAAAGATAAACATCACATGCAAATCAATATAAGTGATATGATTGGTCATCATCATCTTGTGCTTTTGGATTCCATCTCAGCACCACCATGATCACCATCCCACCGGCGCATTGATCTCCATCGAGATCGTTGTGTCCCAAACTTTGTTTCATATCGCTACCTTAGTGATAAAGTAAAGCATTCGAATGATTGCATAAAAAGGAAAACCATATGGTCGGGTTTTATAACCGTTACAAAACATGATCATCTCATACAATAAAATATAGCATCACGCCTTGACCATATCAATCAAACATGCCCCAAAAACAAGTTAGCGCCCTACTTTGTTGTTCAAATTTTACGGTTGCTAGGGCTTAAGCAAGAACCGTCTCACCCCGCATCAAAACCACACCAATTTCGCAAAAGACTCGTTAACCTTCTCAAGGACCGGGGTACCCAGTTCAACTAAAGGAGAGACAGACACCCACCGTACCTTTAACAACGGTTCCGGGGTGAAAACCGCTCCGAAGCGCCGGGAATGTCGGTGGGCCGCTTATCTCCAATACGCTAACCAAAGTATGACATCGGTAGGTAGTATGATTATCGCCCACAACTCACTTGTGTTCTACTCAAAACATCAAACCATAGAAAAAAACCGGCTCTGCCTTTGGGGAACGAGTAATTCCAAAAATTTCCCCGCCCGCAAGATCATGGTGATGCCAATGAGGGGAGAGGTTGTTCACCTCTGAAAGCGAAGCGATCCAAACGTAGAGGAAGTATCGCGTTTTCCCGCGATCCGACCGATCCCGCGCCTATTCACGCCCCAGTTCTTGACAAACCGCCATGGGCCCCCGACCATCCAGCCGAGTGTGGGGAGAGTTCCACCACAGGGTGGTCGATCTTGATGTTCACTGCAGGCCCCTAAGCTTGACGAATGACCGGGTGGAATATGGTGGAGGGGCCACAGGCTAAGGAACGATCCGAGATCAAACTTGTGTTTTAGGGTGCCCCCCCATATAAAGGAGGGAGGGGGGGGGCCGCCCAAGGGAAGGCTGGGAGGAGTCCTCCCCGGGAGTAGGACTCTTTCCTAGTTGGGAGGAGGGGAAGAGGGGGGCGCCCCCCCTGCCCTATGACTGGGGGGGGGGCGCCACCCCGGCCCCCCTCTTCTCCCTCGAGGCCCACTAAGGCCCATAGCCCGGGGGTTCCAACCCGTTCCAAAAATCCGATTTCACCAACCATTCAACTCCAAATATATTCAATATATCAATCTTTATGTCTACCATTTGAGACTCCCCATGTCTTGATCACATCCGACTCCTAACTTTCGGTACATCAAAATACATAAACTCATAATATAACCCATCGAACCTTGTGCGGACCCTACTTCGAGAACAGTGACATGAGGACCGCCCGTCAATAACCAATAGGGACCCGGATGCCCATATTGGTTCCTTTACATATTCTCAAGATCTTTATCGGTCAACGCATAACAACATCGTTGTTCCCTTTGTCATCGGTATTTTTGCCCGAGATTCGTCGGTATCCAATACCTAGTTCAATCTTTTCGGCAAGTCTTTTACTCGCCCAATACATCATCCAACAACTCATTAGTTGAATGCCAAGGCTTAAGGATGTGTTTTGAGGGCCCAGATACCTCTCCGCAATCGGAGGACAAAACCTAATCTAAAATCGCCAACCCAACATCCCTTTGGAGACACCAGTAATTCTTTATAATCACCCATTTTGGCGTTTTAACCCAAAGTGTTCCTCTAGTAAACGGGAGTTGCATAATCTCATAGTTACAAGAACATGTATATGTCATGGATAAAAGCGAGAACATACTAAACGATGTGGTAAGCTAATGGATTGGGTCATTCAATGATCATTCTACTAATGATGTGACCTTGTTAATCAAATAACAACCCTTGTTCATGGTGGAAACATAACCATCTTTGATTAACAAGCTAGTCTAGTAGAGGCATACTAGTGACATTTTGTTTGTCTATGATTCACACATGTATCATGTTTCCGTTAATACAATTCTAGCATGAATGATAAACATTTATCATGAAATAAGGAAATAAATAATAACTTTATTATTGCCTCTAGGGCATATTTCCTTCAATTTTGGCGGATAAGAAGGATGGCAAAGTAAACAAAGGTATATTATATTGTTATTGATGTGTACCTAACTAGAGCCGGTAGCACCTGGTATTTGATACGGTTCTGCAATATTTGCAACTCAAACAGGGACTGGGAATAAGGAGCACCGGCCAAGGACGAGGTGACATGCCTGGGAAACGGTTCTAAAGTCGATGTGATCGCCCGGGCACGCCACCTCTACATCTACCATCGGGATTAGTTTTAGACCCGAATAGTTGTTATTTGGGCTCGCTGAGCATGAACATTATATCCGGATCTTGTTTGATGCGAGACGGTTATTCATTTAAATCCGAGAATAATGGTTGTTCTATTTATATGAGTAATATCTTTATGGTCATGCACCCTTAAAGAGTGGTCTATTTTTTGAATCTCGATAGTAGTGATAAATATTCAAATGTTGAAGCCAAAAGATGCAGAGTTGATAATGATAGTGCAACTTATTTGTGGCAACCGCCGCTTGGGTCATATCGGTTAAAACGGAAGGAAATATGCCCAGAGGCAATAATAAAGTTATTATTTATTTCCATTTCATGATAAATGTTTATCATTCATGCTAGAATTGTATTAACCAAAACATGATACATGTGGAATGCATAAACAAACAACATGTCACTAGTATGCCTCTACTAGACTAGCTTGTTAATCAAAGATGGTTATGTTTCCTAGCCATGAACAAAGAGTTGTTATTTGATTAGCAAGGTCACATCATTAGTAGAATGATCCATTGACATGACCCATTCCATTAGCTTAGCACTCGATCGCTTAGTATGTTGCTACCGCTTATCCATGACTTATACATGTTCCTAATTATGAGATTATGCAACTCGCTTAACGGAGGAACACTTTGGGTGCTACCAAACATCACAACGAATCGGGTGATTATAAAGGAGTACAGGTGTCTCCAAAGGCGATGTTGGGTTGGCGATTTAGATTAGGTTTTGTCATCCGATTGCTCGGAGGGTATCTTCGCCCTCTCGTAATACACATCACGTAAGCCTTTGCAAGCCAAACAACTAATGAGTTAGGGAGATGTGTATTGAACGAGTAAAGAGACTTGCCGGTAACGAGATTAAACTAGGTATTGATATCACGATCGAATCTCCAAGTAACATACCGGGACAAAGGGAACAACGATATTGTTATGGTCCGACCGATAAAGATCTTCAGAATATGTAGGAACCAATATGGGCATCCAGGTCCCGCTGGGTTATTGACCGAGACGTTCCGGTCATGTCTACATTGTTCTCGAACCGTAGGGTCCGGACGCTTAAGGTTTCTGGCAGCTTATTATGAGTTTATGTATTTTGATGTACCAAGAAGTTCGGAGTCCCGATGTGATCAAGGAATGACGAGGAGGTCTCAAATGGTCGAGACATAAAGATTGATATTTGAAGCCTATATTTGGAGTCCGGAATGGTTCCGTGAAATCGAATTTACGAGTACCGGAGGTTACCGGAACCCCCGGGAACTAAATGGGCCTTAGTGGGCCTCGAGGAAGAAGGAGGGGCCAGAGCAGGTCAACCCTCCCCCCTAGTCCCCGAAAGGAAGGGGGGGCGCCCTTTCCCTCTTCCCTCCCCCAATCCTACCCAACTAGGGGAGTCCTACCCCGGGAGAACCTCCGGCGCCTTTGGGGGCCGCAAACCTCCCTCCCTCCTTATATACGGGGCAGGGGCACCCAAACACACAAGTTTGATCTACGGATCGCTCCATAGCCGCAAAGGGTGCCCCTCCACCATATTCCACCCGGTCATACTGCCCAAGCTTGGCGGCTCCTACCGGTAGAACATCAAGATTGTCACCACGCCGGCCGAAGAATCTCCCCGACACTTGCTGGATCGAGTACGGGGACGCCATCGAGCTGACGTGTGTCAAGAAGGGGCGCCGGAGTAACGGCGCCGGATCGGTCGGATCGCGAGGAGAACGTACGATTACTTCCTCTACGCTGTTCCGCCTTTCGGGGTTACGAGACAACATTTCCCCTCTCGCTATACATCACCATGATCTTGCGGGTGCGAGGAAATTTTTGAAATTACACGCTCCCAACAAGGCATCCGAGCCTAGGTTTTTTCTATGGTTTGATGTTTTGCACGAAAACACAAGTGAGTTGTGGGCGATAAAGTCATACTACCTACCAGATGTCATAACTTTGGTTCAGCGGTATTTGAGATGAAGCGGCCCGGACCGACATTACGCCAGACGCTTCGAGACTGGTTTCACCGCCACGAGCACTCGCTGCTTAAAGGTGACCGGGGGGTTTCGCTCTTCACTTTAATTGAACCGTGTGGCTATGCCCGGTCCTTGAGAAGGTTAAAACGAGTCTATTTGACGAAGTATCGCTTGGGTTTTGATGGAGGTGAGACCGGTTTTTAAGCCCGTAGCAGCCACGAAAATTTGCAACAACAAAGTAGAGGACGCCTAACTTGTTTTTGCAGGCATTTGTGATGTGATATGGTCAAGACGGATGCTATATTTTATTGTATGAGATGATCATGTTTTGTAAACCGGTTATCGGCAATCGGCAGGAGCCATATGGTTTCCGCTTATTGTATGAATGCATCGCTTGTAATGCTTTACTTTATCACTAAGCGAAGCGATAGTCGAGAAGCATAAGTTTGGCAGACGACAACGATGCTACGATGGAGATCAAGGTGTCGCTACCGGTGAATGGTGAACATGGTGGTGCCGCAAGATGGAGAACAAGCACAAGATTATGATGACCATATCATATCACTTATATTGATTTGCATGTGATGTTTATCCTTTATGCATCTTATCTTGCTTTGATCGACGGTAGCATTATAAGATGATCTCTACAAATTATCAAGAAGTGTTCCCCAGTATGCACCGCTGCCAAAGTTCGTCGGCCTGCAAACCACGTGATGATCGGGGTGATAAGCTTCACCCCATCTACAACGGTGCAAGCCGTTTTGCACACGGAATACTCGGGTTATACTTGACCAGCCCATTGGCAGATTCGCCTCGAACACGGAGACCGAAAGGTCGAAAGGGAATCATATAGTAGATATGATCAACATAAGATGTTCACCATTGAAAACTACTCCATTTCACGTGATGATCGGTTATGGTTTAGTTGATTTGGATCACGTGATCACTTAAGATGACTAGAGGGATGTCTGCCTAAGTGGGAGTTCTTAAGTAATATGATTAATTGAACTTGAATTTATCATGAACTTAGTACCGATAGTATCTTGCTTGTTTATGTTTGATTGTAGATAGATGGCTCGGCCGTTGTTCCCTGAATTTTAATTGCTCCTTGAGAAAGCAAAGTTGAAAGATGATGGTAGAATTACACGGATCGGGTCCGTAATTTGAGGATCATCCTCATTGCGCACAATAAGAGTTACGCCCCGGATGCACCGCTAGGTGCCAGTTCGGCCGAGCAACACCCAATGTTGTGAACGTCCCGGAGCAAAGCTGATGACTACTTATAGTTCAGGTGCTATGCTTTACGGCCTTAGGGACTTCAACGACGCTTTGAACGCATGGAGCATATGAGATGTTCCAGAGTTGAAGTTAATATTCCAAAGTAATGCCCGGATTGAGAGATATGAAGTCTCCAATAAGTTCTATAGCTGCAAGATGGAGGAGAATAGTTCTTTAGTGAGCACATACCGTAATGTTCGGGTACTACAATCACTTGACGAATTGGGAGTTAATCTTCCGATGATTGTGTCATTGATTAATTCTTCAATCACCGCCACCAAGCTACAAAGGCTTCGTGATGAACTATAATATGCAAGGGTTAGTAAAGACTATACCAGCTTCCAATGCTAAAGGCTACGGAGGTAGAAATCAAGAAGGAGCATCAAGTGTTGATGGTCAATAAGACCACTAGTTTCAAGAAGAAAGGTAAAGGGAAGAAGAAGGAAACTTCAAGAAGAAAGAAGCGTTGTCGCCAGAGAAGAAACCCAAATCGACCTAAGCCCAAATCAGTGCTTCACCGCAAGGGATCGGTCACCGGAAGCGGAACCGCCCCAAGTATTTGGCGGATAAGAAGGATGGCAAGGTGAACAAAGGTATATGTGATATACATGTTATTGATGTGTACCTTACTAGAGCTCGAGTAGCACCGGTATTTGATAATCCTTTTGCTAATATTTGCAACTCAAACAGGACTACGGATTGCTTAACTCGCAAAGGACAAGGTGACGGGGGGAAATGGTTCCAAAGTCGGTGATCGGGTCGGCACGCTACCTCTACATCTACCTTCGGATTAGTTTTAGACCTAAATAATTGTTATTTGGTCCGCTGAGCATGAACATTATATCCGGATCTTGTTTGATGCAGACGGTTATTCATTTAAATCGAGAATAATGGTTGTTCTATTTATATGAGTAATATCTTTATGGTCATGCACCCTTGAAGAGTGGTCTATTTTGATGAATCTATAGTAGGATAACATATTCATAATGTTGAAACCAAAAGATGAGGTTGATAATGATAGTGCAACTTATTTGTGGAACCGCTAGGTCATATCGTTAAAGCGCATGAAGAAACTCCATATCGATGGACTTTGGAGTCACTTGATTATGAATCACTTGGCACTTAGTAACCGTGCCTCATGGGCAAGATGACTAGAACCCGCTTCTCCGGACTATGGAGAGAGCAAGATTTGTTGGAAATCCTACATACGATGTATGTGGTCCGATGAATGTTGAGGCTCGTGGGATATCGTTATTTTCTACCTTCACAGATGACTTAAGCAGATATGGGTATATCTACTTAATGAAACATAAGTCCAAACATTTGAAAAGTTCAAAGAATTTCAGAGTGAAGTTGAAAATCATCGTAACAAGAAAATTAAGTTTCCGATCCGATCGTGGAGGTGAATATTTGAGTTACAAGTTTGGTCTACATTTGAAACAATGCGAATAGTTTCAAAACTCACGCCACCCGAACACCACAACGAATGGTGTGTCCGAACGTCAGAATCGATTTTACTAGATATGGTGCGATCTATGATGTCTCTTACGATTTACCGCTATCGCTTTGGGGTTATGCTCTAGAGGCCGATTCACACTAAATAGAACACCGTAAACCGCTGAGACGACACCTTATGAACTGTGGATTTAGCAAGAAACCAAAGTTGTCATTTCTTAAAGTTTGGGGATGCGATGCTTATGTGAAAAAGCTTCAACCGATAAGCTCGAACCCAAATCGAGAAATGTGTCTTCATAGGATACCCAAAGGAGAAGGGTACACCTTCTATCAGATCCAAGGCAAGACATTTGTTGTTAAGAATGGATCCTTTCTAGAGAAGGAGTTTCTCTCAAAGAAGTGAGTGGGAGGAAAGTAGAACTTGATGAGGTATTGTACTTTCCCTTACTTGAAAGTAGTTTGTCCGAAACCGGTTTCAGACACCTACACCAAGTAGTGAGAAAGTTGATGATGTTGATCATGAAACTTCGATCAAGTTGCCTAACCTCGAGATCAACCGAGTAAGATCCGCACGTGAGTGGTACGGTAATCCTGCTCGAAATCATGCTACTAGATCATGATGAACCTACAACTATGAAGAAGCGATGGTGAGCCCAGATTCGCAAAATGGCTTGAGGCCATGAAATCTGAGATGGGATCCATGTATGAAAACAAAGTATGGACTTTGGTTGACTTGCCCGAGGGTAGGCAAGCAATAGAAAACAAGTGGATCTTCAAGAAGAAGACCGACGACGGTAATGTTATCGTATAAAGCTCGACTTGTCGCAAAGGGTTTTACAAGTTCAAGGGATTGACTACGATGAGACCTTTCTCACCCGAGCGATGCTTAAGTCCGCGGAATCATGTTAGCGATTGCCGATTTTATGATTATGAAATTTGGCAAATGGATGTAAAGACTGCATTCCAATGGATTTCGAAGAAGAGTTGTATATGATGCAACCGAAGGTTTTATCGATCCAAAGGAGCTAACAAAGGTGCAAGCTCCAATGATCCATTTATGGACCTGCAAGCATCTCGAGTTGAATAAACGCTTGATAGTGTGATCAAGATTTGGTTCATAGACTTTTGGAGAAGCCCGATTTACAAGAAAGTGAGTGGAGCTCAGAGCATTTCTGATATTATATGTAGATGACATATTGCTGATCGGAAATGATATAGAATTTCGGATAGCATAAAGGGATACTTGAATGAGAGTTTTTCAATGAAAGACCTCGTGAAGCTGCTTAATATTGGGCATTAAGATCTATAGAGATAGATCAAGACGCTTAATTGACTTTCACAAAGCACATACCTTGACAAAATTTTGAAGAAGTTCAAATGGATCAAGCAAAGAAAGGGTTCTTGCCGTGTTACAAGGTGTGAAGTTGAGTAAGACTCAATGCCCACCAACGCAGAAGATAGAGAGAAATGAAAGATGTTCCTTATGCTTGCCATAGGCTCTATCATGTATGCAATGTGTACGACCGATGTGTGCTTGCTATAAGCCTTAGCAGGAGGTACCAAAGTAATCCAGAGTGGATCATCGGACAGGGTCAAGAACATCCCAAATACCCGAAAAGGACTAAGGATATGTTTCAGATATGGAGGTGACAAAGAGCTCATCGTAAATGGTTACGTGATGCAAGTTGACACCGATCCGACGATTCTAAATCGCAACCGGATACGATTTACACTAAACGGAGGAGCCGTCATTGGTGCGTTCTAAACAAAGCGTCGAGGGATCTACATGTGAAGCGGAGTACATAGCAGCTTCGAAGCGCTAATGAAGGAGTCTGATGAAGGAGTTCATATCCCATCTAGGTGTCATACCTAGTGCATCGGGTCCAATGAAAATCTTCGTGACAATATCGAGCAATTGCCTTAGCAAGGAATCCAGATTTCACAAGAGGACCAAACACATCAAGAGACGCTTCAATTCCATCCGGACTTAGTCCGTGGGAGACATAGAGATTTGCAAGATACATACGGATCTAATGTTGCGACTGCGACTAAGCCTCTTCCACGAGCAAAACATGATCAGACCAAGACTCCATGGGTGTTAGAATCATTACTATGTAATCTAGATTATCGACTTAGTGCAAGTGGAGATCAAGGAAATATGCCCTAGAGGCAATAATAAAGTTATTATTTATTTCCTCATTTCATGATAAATGTTTATCATTCATGCTAGAATTGTATTAACCGAAACATGATACATGTGTGAATGCATAAACAAACAACATGTCACTAGTATGCCTCTACTAGACTAGCTTGTTAATCAAAGATGGTTATGTTTCCAGCCATGAACAAAGAGTTGTTATTTGATTAGCAAGGTCACATCATTAGTAGAATGATCTCGATTGACATGACCCATTCCATTAGCTTAGCACTGATCGCTTAGTATGTTGCTACGCTTTTGTCCATGACTTATACATGTTCCTGAACTATGAGATTATGCAACCTGCTTACCGGAGGAACACTTTGGTGCTACCAAACGCCACAACGAATCGGGTGATTATAAAGGAGTACTAGTGTGTCTCCAAAGGCGATGTTGGGTTGGCGATTTCGAGATTAGGTTTTGTCACTCCGATTGTCGAGAGGTATTCTGGCCTCTCGTAATACACATCACAAGCCTTGCAAGCAATACAACTAATGAGTTAGCTGTGAGATGATGTATTGAACAGTAAAGAGACTTGCCGTAACGAGATTAAACTAGGTATTGATACCATGATCGAATCTCGCAAGTAACATACCGATGACAAAGGAACAACGATGTTGTTATGCGGTCGACCGATAAAGATCTTCGAGAATATGTAGGAACCAATATGGGCATCCAGGTCCCGCTGTTGGTTATTGACCGGAGACGGTCTCGGTCATGTCTACATTGTTCTCGAACCGTAGGGTCCGCAGTTAGGTTTTGGGAAGTATTATGA
>JAHHZJ010008133.1:0-19564 GCA_021437245.1 Aegilops speltoides | reverse complement strand
TGCAATGGAATGAAATGATGTACTTTCGAGACGAACATTTGACATATTATACGCCCAAAAGGAGCCACGGTTGAGGAGATGTGATGCTGAAAATGCAAAATTAACAAAAATACTTAGTAGATTTGGGGAGAAAAGAAGTCAACCTAGCAACGGATCCCGGATTCCGCGCTTTCGAGGTTCGGGCCGGGGGAAAGAGGAGGCCGAGGGAAGGGAGAGGTGGGCGGGCGAAAGGGCCCGGGGCGGGGGGCGGCGGGGGCGGCTGGCGGCGGGCATGCGGGGCGGCAGGGGCGGCGGCAAGGGGGCGAGGGGGGGCGGGGCGCGCCGGGCGGCGGCGGGGGGGTTGGCGCGGGCGCTGGGGGCGCGGCGGCCACGGGGCCCCGAGGGGTTTTGGCGCGGGCCGGGACGGCCCGGCGCCGGACGGTCCCGGGGAAGAGGAGGGGAGCTAGGGTTTGCCCGGATTTGGGAGGGTCTTTTAGGCATAGGGGAGCTAGGAGAGTCCAAATGGGTAAGTTTTCCACACATCGGATCGAACGACGAGGGCATGGAGGGAGTTAGATGGGTTATTGGGCTGTTTTGGAGGGTTGTTGGGCTGCAACTCAAAAGAGGCCTTTGGAGGGTGCTTAACCGTTGAGTACCAAACAACTCCAAATGACCAAACTTGACAGTGGTCTACCTGTATAGGGCCACTTGGCAAGGCTCTCCATTCCGAGAATGTTCAACACCGACACGGAAAAAGACAAGAGGGGGCCGGGGAACATAGGAGTGCCGGATTGCAAAACGGACAACGGGAATATGCTCAATCATGAGACTAACACGATGCAAATGAGATGCACATGATGACATGATATGAGATGCATGACATGAACAAAATGCAAATGAAAACAAAACCCAACCACGGAGGGAATATCAGACATATCCGAAAATGGCAAGAGTTGGAGTTACAAATATGGAAAGTTACATCCGGTGTTACAACACTCCACCACTAAAGAGGATCTCGCCCCAGATCTAGGACCGAAAGAACTCCGATATTCGAACGGAGGTGATCCTCGGGCCCTTGTGGCTTTCTAATGGTGACCACTTTACTTTTAGGAATTTGATTGACTTGTTTAGTCTTGCGCCGTTTTTCAAGAATAGCAACGGGTGCTCATGATAAGAGAGATCTTCGGAGGTCAATTTCTTCAAAGTTATAGGCCAGAATCTTGAAGCACTTATGAGGTGACACGTGAAACACATCCGCACGCTTGCAAAGTTGGTGGAAGCTGTTGATAGGTAGATCGCTTTTTGCCAATGATCTTGAAAGGACCCACGATCTAGGGGCAAGCCCTTTGATACCGGGTTGACGAGTTTTCATTGAGAGACGCGAGGTAGACATGGTCTCCGATTTCAAAAGCCACATCACGGTGCTTGTCATCATAATAGTTCTTCCGCGCGATTAGCGGCTTTAAGATTCTCACAATGACTTTGCACATTTCTTCGCTTCGTGATCAAGTCGCTGCAAGAAGTTGCGCTCAACCTCGACCAATTGAGAGGAGTACGCACTTTCCGCCATATAGAATTTCGAATGGGGCCTTGCCTCAACTTGCTTGGAAGCTGTTGAGGAGAACTCGATATGGGAGACACTCTTCCCACTTCATGCCAAAGAAATGACACAAGCCCCGAGCATATCTTCAAGGATTTGATTGACTCGCCGACTTGGCCACTAGTTTGAGGATGAAAAGCTGGCAAACGAATGCGTGCCCATGGCCTTCCAAAAGAATCCCTAACTTAGAAGTGAAGATGCTTCCACGGTCCAAGAGATCAATTGGAATACCGCAAGGAGACAATTTCGAGGTGTATAGCTCGCCACCGAGCTGCTGGATAGATTCTTTGACAGAAGAAAATGAGCCACTTTAGTAAGTTTGTCAATGACAACGAAGATAGCATCATTTCCACGCTTGGACTTAGGAAATCCAAAACTAAGTCCATCTCGATATGATCAAACTTCCATTCCGAATAGCAAGAGGTTGGAGGAGACCACTGGTCTTTGGTGTTCGCTTTCACCCTTCGCAGACATCACATTTATTCACGAATTGAGCAATTTCGCCTTCATTCGAGTCCACCATACGATCGCTTGAGGTCATGGTACATCTTCGATTTCCAGGATGAATGGATAGGAGGGAATTGTGTGCCTCATTCATGATGACTTTTCTCGACGCTTTTAGGAACCACAATACGATCCTCAAGAAAAGAGTGTCTTTGTCATCCAAGCGATAGCACTTGTATTTGAAATGCCCTTGTCAATACCACGCTTCACCTTCTTCACCATGGTATCCAAGTTGAGCCTCACGAATTTGATCTTCCAAAGTAGGAGAGACTATGAGGTTGGCAAGAAACCTTGAGGAACAACTTGAAGATTCAGCTTATGGAAAGCTTCACAAAGATCCGTTGAAGGGCTTGAGAATTAAGCGGTAATAAGCCTTTCTCGCCAAAGCATCTCGAATCACATTCGCCTTGCCAGAGTATATTCAATACTTGGATTGTACTCTTGAATCATTTCACCCATCGAGTTTGCTTGAGGTTGAGGTTTGCTGAGTGAAGATATACTTGAGGCTCTTGTGATCGGTGAATATGTCCACTTTCCTTCCCAACAAGAGATGTCTCCATGTTATCAATGCATGGACAATCGCCGCCAACTCAAGATCATGAGGGGTAGTTCTTTCTTGGGCTTCAATCCGAGAGGTATAGGCCACAACCTTCTTTCTTGCATTAACACAAAGACCGAGACCTTGCAAGGAAGCATCACAAAACTTCAATGGCTTGGATTCATCAGAGGAGTCAAGACAGAGCTGTGACTAGCTTTCTTTGAGGGTGTTGAAAGCTTACATCACACTCAAAGGCCCGCATATACTTGACATGCTTCGAGGAGGTTGGAAAGAGGCTTTGCAATCTTGGAGAAATTCTCAACGAATCTTCGACAATAGCTTGCAAGACCGAGAAAATCGGAGTCGCTTGACATTCCGAGGAGGTTCCCAATTCACAATTGAAGACACCTTCTCGATTAACAATGATGCCCTTGGCTGAGATGATATGACCAAGATAAAGAACTTCATCAAGCCGTAACTCACATTTGGAAAATTCGATAGAATTGATGTTCTCTCGAGCTTGTCGAGCACCAAACGCAAATGTTTGGCATGATCCCGCTTGTTCTTGGAGAAGACCAAAATATCATCGAGATACACCAAGACGAAATCATTTGTGTAGGGGTTGAAGATAAAGTTCATCATGCGAGAGAAAGTTGGAGGAGCATTGACAAGGCCGAAAGACATGACAAGATATTCATAAGAACCAAAGCTTGTTCGAAGTCGCTTTGGGAATATCTTGTTCACGAATGCGAATCTGATGATAACCCATACGGAGGTCAAGCTTGAGAATACTTTAGCACCTTTGAGTTGCTCAATAGCTCATTGATGTTGGGAAGTGGATACTTGTTCTTGATTGTCTTCTTGTTCAATGGACGGTAATCGACGCAAAGTCGGTCCGCGCCATCCTTCTTCCGACAAAAGAACTCCACATCCCCATGGAGATGAACTCGGTCCGATCAAACCCGACGCCTTGTTCATCGAGCTGCTTCTTCAATTCTTTCAGCTCCTTGGGTCCAAGCTTGTAAGGACGCTTGCAACGGGTTCGGCTGTGCTCAAGATCGATAACAATTCGACCGGCCGATGAGGAGGCATACCCGAAGCTCTTCCGAAAGACATCTTGGTACTCACAAACGATCGAATTGAGAGATAGCATCCAACTCGCCTTCTCATTGAGAGAAAACAACCAATGGTTTCATCACGAAGCGCATAGATGATAACATCCTCGTAAGGGTGTGTCAATTGAATTTCCCGGCAAAGACAATCAAGCTGAGCCTTGTGCTGAGAAAGCCAGTCCATCCCAAGAATAAGATCAATATCAGAGTTACCAAGAACAATTGGTTTAGCCAGAAATCTATAGTCACCCATCTTGATAGAAACATCCGGAACCATGGAGCTTGCGTTCATGAATTTACCCGGAGAGACAACTGATAACGGTCTAGGCAAATCTTGAAAAACATCTCATGCTTAGATGAAAAAGGTCTTGAGATGAAACTATGCGATGCACCAAGATCAAATAAGACTTTTGCAGAATATCATTAATCGAGATTACCCATTATCACATCAAGATTCCTTCGCTTGAGCTGCATTCATCATGTTCACCTTTGCATTTGGGATTATGCTTGACCACCGTGATTGCTTGAAGACCTCACAGAGGAGGAGGAGGAAGGCGCTTTGGTTATGGCATTTGTTCGATAGTGACCTTTCGCCGCACTTGTTGCATGTCACCGAGAGCGGACGGTGATAAGGAGCATTTGACCTTGGAGCTTGAGGCTGAGACTTGTTCCGTAGCTTGGGTTGGGGGGTGGAAGATCCACCACCACCGAAGTTCTTTCACGATAAGGCCGACGGAACGGAGGAGGAGGAAGGTAGAACTTTTGCTGCTTTGTCGCCACTTGAGAGGAAGAAGAAGACCGAATCGCATCCTCGATTCTCTTCTTGAAGCCTCACACTTGAGCCGAGCACCTTCTAGCTTGAGTGCCATATTATAGAATTGATCAAACCGAGTAGGCTCGTAAAGAACAAGAGATAACTCGCAGATCCTCCAAGGCCACCTCCGAATCGATAGATCATACTTTTCTCATCAGAACGCCTTGTTTAGCAAAACGAGCAAGTTTCAAATCAGATGTTGTATTCAGACATCGACATGTTCCTTGCTTGAGATTGCGAACTCCTCACGCTTGCTCTCAACAACACCGGTAGGAATGTGGTGAGCTTTAAAGTCCCGGAGTAAATCAGTCCAAGTAATCACCGACCACCTCTAGAATCCTTGTATTGTCGGAACCAATCACCGCTCGATCCTTGAGCTGAAAAGACGCGAACTTGATGTAGTCCTCGTGTCCGACATTGCTGCATTCAAATGCTTGTTGATATCCACGAGCCAATCGTCGCGCCTCGTGGCCTCGGCACGTAAGTCGAAAGACTTTGGCTGGTTGGCAAGGAACCGTTGAGTGTAGGAAACCGTGGTGATGATAGAACCGCCCTTGACCTTGATTCCCTTGGTTGCCTTGGCCTTGGTTACGCTTCTTGCATCACCTGGATCAACAATCGAAGGCCATGCTAGTGGTTGCCATCAAAGCTTTGCCATGCCTCGGAGGCGGAGGTGGAGGTGGAGGGTTCGCTCGACTCCCATCATCGCTCCGGATTCTCGACGCTGGAGGAGCCATCTCAAGAGGGTGACATCCGTTAGCATCTTGATAGACAGATGACAAGTTGAATCAACGGATAGAAATTGCAACATATAGTCTTCACAATAAACATTCGAACAGGATGAACGAATGAATTCCAAAGTAAACATCACGCCCATTAAGGTGAGAAGCCACTTGATAAGAGATATTGATGAATGAAAATAAAAAAAAACAAAAGGGTAAGGAAAATAAAACCAAATAAGGGTAAGGATTAACCCAATAAACCCAAACCCAAATATTTATAAGGGAAAATTTCTAAAGCTAACTTAATCCCCAACCTTTAAACTCCCCGAAACCTTTCCGTTATTTCAATTCAAAAAGGGGATCCGATAATAATATCTACCCCTAATAACCACAAATCCAAGGGATCCTCCCAACACCATAAAAGAAATTTTCGGCGTGGTAATTTCAAACCTTTCATTTTAATCGGCAAGGATTAAAAATTATGGCAACCCTTGGAGCTCAACTCCCCGGACACCGCCACAACCCCAAAAGGAGGCAACCAAGACAATGTTTCATAAAAACCACAAGGATTCTAAGATAACCCGGATCCTAAAAATTTTTTTAGTGAAATTTGAAAGAGAAGAAAAACTCTGTCAGATACCTCACCGAAGGTCAAGGGACCGGGGAGTAAAAAGAATTCCTAACTCTCCGGGATATATAATCCAAATGACTCAAAACATTTTTCTAGACACAACTCGCCACTAAAAACGATCAAGCAAAGGGGGGATCCTAAGGTCGGGATGGTCTTTCCGGAGGAGTTTTATTCAAAGTTTAACCGCTGGGGGGTCCCATAAATCACCCGGACCGCGAAGGAACGCAAAATCAAGGAACATAACAACCGGATGACAAACTAGGGTGGCAAGAGGAATAAAACACCCGGCATAAGGCCGAGCCCCACCCTTTACCAAGTATAAGATGCATTAATTAAAACAATAGATATTGTGATATCCCAAAATAACCGGTTCCAACAAGGAACAAATTCATCTTCACCGAACTAACAACGCTATAAGAGGGCCGAGCAAAGCAAACATAGCCAAACAACGGTTTGCTAGGACATGGGTGGTTAGAGGTTGACATGGCAATATGGGGGATGATATAGCAAGTGGTAGGTATCGCAAAGATAGGCATAGCAAAAAGAGCCGGCATCTAGCAAGCAAAGATAGAAGTGATTTCGGTATGGTCATCTGGCTCGAAGGTTCTCGAGTTGTCAAGGATGGATCCTCGGAGGCTTTCAACAGGCTCCCGCTCACGCATTCGCCTCCCGCTCTACCCAAAGCAAGAACACAAGCAACGGAACCAAATCAAACAAGGAACATATGCACAAGCAATATGATGCAAAACATGACATGCAGCGAGATGTGATATGCAATGCATATGGGCTTCCGAAGGAAAATGATGAACCGGCATCAACTTGGCAAAACCAAGTATGCCGCTGAAAGATGGAGTGATTTCGGTTGAAATCGATAAAAGATCAAGGAATCGGATGCACGGTTTGCAAATGACAAGCAAAACAAGAATGACGAAAATTAAGGCTAACAGCCCGATGCTACTTAGCACGCAACACTAAACTATGCTACAGCACCCCAACATAAAAACAAAGCATATGGCAGCGAACTACAGGAGATGCTTAACAATAGAGGAACACTGAGCTACGGCTAAATCACATCATAACATGTTCAAACAAGCATGGAGAAAGTGCTCAAAATATCAGGTTCACAGACTTAGTGAAAATACTAACATGGCAGGAATTAACATCAGGAAGGCATGTTTAGAGCAAGCAAACAACATGCTACAGGAACTTATAATAGCAAAGCAAGGCATGACATGATTCTACTCAAAGCATATTTCAATAGTCCCTTACTGACCATAAGCCAAAAAGGACCTTAAGAAATGATGGCACCCATGTAAACATTGCAAGTTTTATTACAGATTTCAGACTTAGTGAAAATATCAGGAACATGGCAAAACAGATTCAACATGGCATGCGTGAGCTCGATGCACTCACCAGAGCATCTCATGATAAACTAAGAATACACCCATCAAGAAGACATGGCATAGGAGCTATACATGGCAAGAACAACATCATAGCATACACGGATCAACTACAACCGACCTCGTGAAAATTGAATCTAATGCAAACAGTCTGCCAGGAAACAATTTCAAGCAAAAGTAGAGCAGAAAATGACATGCTAGACTACTCCATAAATACCAACAAAGGCATGGATGGATAGAGCACAATCATATGCTCAAAACACCCTTACTGATCATGCTCAAAAAGGGCATAGATCTCTGAAACAACATGAACATATGGCATAAAATTAACACAGGACAAGACTTAGTGAAATCACTAAGTTCCTGAAATCAGCAACATCATCATCCCTACTTTGCATGCTTGTTCTAGTCAACACATAGCTCACAAAAATACATGGAAAATACCCCTGAAAGATGGCATGGAAATGTTCAACTCACATGTAGGACTCCAAATTCATAGGGTGCACACATAATTCATGGCAAAATGACAAAAGAGCTCGAATGATAAGATTCTGAAACTAACGATCTGAAGCTATCTTCCAACAGCATTTCGGGCATCAAGATGAGCTCAAATGCAAATGATGCAATGGAATGAAATGATGTACTTTTCGAGACGAACAATTTGACATATTATACGCCCAAAACGGAGCCACGGTGGAGAGATGTGATGTTGAAAATGCACGAAATTAACACGTAAAATACTTAGTGGATTTTTGGGGAGAAAAAGTCAACCAGCAACCGGATTCCAGATCCGGCCCTGCCGAGGTTCCAGGGAAAGAGGAGGCGCCCGGAGGAAGGAGAGGCGGGCGGCGAAGGCTCCCATTTGGCCTGGGCGGGCATGGTTTATGGATGGGCCCGGGCATGGAAGGGAACGCCAAGGCATGATGGGGGGCGCTGGGCGGCGGGGCGGGCCGGGGGGGCGGCGGGCGGGGGCGTGGGGCTAAAGGGCGGCATAGGGTAAGGCCGGGCAGGGCCAAGGGCTACATGCGGGGCCATGGGCCTGGCCAAGTGGGGGCCAACCACGGGGCGCCCCGAAGTGGTCATGGCAAGGGCCGGCGGCCGTGGCCCTGGCCAAAGGAGCGGAAAGCTAGGGTTTTGCCCTTGATTGTAGGGGTCATTTATAGGCATAGAGGGAGCTAGGAGAGTCCAAATGGGGTAAGTTTTCCCCACACGATCGGATCGAACGATCGAGGGCATGGAAGGGAGTTAGATGGGTTATTGGGCTGTTTTGGAGGGTTGTTGGGCTGCAACTAAAAGAGGCCTTTGCGAGGGTGCGTTAACCGTTGAGTACCAAACGAACTCCAAATGACCCAAACTTGACAGTGGTCTACCGGTGCTTACCGGGCCACTTGGCAAGGCTCGGTCCATTCCGAGAATGTTCAACACCCAACACGAAAAATGACAAGAGGGGCGCCGGGGAACATAGGAGGCCGGATTGCAAAACGGACAACGGGAATATGCTCGAATCATGAGACAACACGATGCAAATGAGATGCACATGATGACATGATATGAGATGCATGACATGAACAAAATGCAAAATGAAAACAAAACCCAACCACGGAGGGAATATCATAACATATCCGAAATGGCAAGAGTTGGAGTTACAAATATGGAAAGTTACATCCGGTGTTACAACACTCCACCACTACAAGAGGATCTCGCCCCGAGATCTAGGACCCAAAGAACTCCGGATATTCGAACGGAGGTGATCCTCGCCCCTGTGTGGCTTCTTGGAATGGTGTGACCACTTTACTTTAGGAATTTGATTGACTTGTTGTAGTCTTGCGCCTTTTTCAAGAATAGCAACGGGTGCTCATGATAAGAGAGATCTTCTTGGAGGTCAATTTCTTCAAAGTTGATATGCCCAGAATCTTGAAGCACTTATGAGTCGGACACGGAAACACATCGCACGCTTGCAAAGGGTGGAAGCTCGTTGATAGGCAGATCGCTTTTGCCAATGATCTTGAAAGGACCCACGATCAGGGGCAAGCTTCCTTTGATACCGGGTTAAAGTGCCTTTCATTGAGAGACGCGAGGTAGACATGGTCTCCGATTTCAAAAGCCACATCACGGTGCTTGTCATCATAATAGTTCTTCCCGCGATTTGGGCTTTAAGATTCTCAAGAATGACTTTGCACATTTCCTTCGGATCAAGTCGCTAAAGAAGTTGGCGCTCAATTGCCCTTAACCAATTGGAGGAGTACGATTTCCCATATAGAATTTCAATGGGGCCTCGCCAACTTGCTTGGAAGTCTTGTTGTAGGAGAACCCCGCATATGGGAGACACTCTTCCCACTTCATGCCAAAAAAATGAACAAGCCCCGAGCATATCTTCAAGGATTTGATTGACTCGCCGACTTGGCCACTAGTTTGAGGATGAAAAGTTTGCCAAACGAATGTCGGTGCCCATGGCCTTCTAAAAGAACCCTTAACTTAGAAGTGAAGATGCTTCCACGGTCCAAGAGATCAATTGGAATACCGGCAAGGAGACAATTCGAGGTGTATAGCTCGCCAAAGAGTGTGTGATAGATTCTTTGACAGAAGAAAATGAGCCACTTTAGTAAGTTTGTCAATGACAACGAAGATAGCATCATTTCCACGCTTTGACTTAGGAAACCAAACCAAGTCCATCTCGATATGATCAAACTTCCATTCTCGAATAGCAAGAGGTTGGAGGAGACCATGGTCTTTGGTGTTCTGCTTCACCCCGCAGACATCACATTCATTCCACGAATTGAGCAATTTCGCCCATTCGAGTCCACCAAACGATCGCTTGAGGTCATGGTCATCTTGCATTTCCGTGATGAATGGATAGGAGGGAATTGTGTGCCTCATTCATGATGACTTTTTCAGACGCCTTTTAGGAACCACAACACATCCTCAAGAAAAGAGTGTCTTTGTCATCCAAGCGATAGCACTTGTATTTGGAAATGCCCTTGTCAATACCACGCTTCACCTTCTTCACCATGGTATCCGTGGTTGAGCCTCACGAATTTGATCTTCCAAAGTAGGAGAGACTATGAGGTTGGCAAGAAATCCTTGAGGAACAACTTGAAGATTCAGCCATGGAAAGCTTCACAAAGATCCCGTTGGAAGGGCTTAGAATTAAGTCAATGTAATAAGTTTTCGCTCAAAGCATCCAATCACATTCGCGCCGGAGTTATTCAATACTTGGATTGTACCTTGAATCATTTCACCCATCGAGTTTGCCTCGAGGTTGAGGTTTGTTGAGTGAAGATATACTTGAGGCTCTTGTGATCGGTGAATATGTCCACTTTCCTTCCCAACAAGAGATGTCTCCATGTTATCAATGCATGGACAACGCCGCCAACTCAAGATCTGAGGGGGTATTTTTCGCTGGGCTTCAATCAAGAGGTATAGGCCACAACCTTCTTTCTCTTGCATTAACACAAAGACCGAGACCTTGCAAGGAAGCATCACAAAACTTCAATGGCTTGGATTCATCAGAGGAGTCAAGACAGAGTGGGACTAGCTTTCTTTGAGGGTGTTGGAAAGACATCACACTCAAAGGCCCGCAATACTTGACATGCTTCGAGGAGGTTGGAAAGAGGCTTTGCAATCTTGGGAAATTCTCAACTTCCAATAGCTTGCAAGACCGAGAAAATCCGGAGTCTTGACATTCCGAGGAGGTTCCCAATTCACAATTGAAGACACCTTCTGGATTAAAGGTGCCCTTGGCTGAGATGATATGACCAAGATAAAGAACTTCATCAAGCCGAACTCACATTTGGAAAACTTTGATAGAATTGATGTTTCTCGAGCTTTCGAGCACCAAACGCAAATGTTTGGCATGATCCTCGCTTGTTCTTGGAGAAGACCAAAATATCATCGAGATACACCAAGACGAAATCATTTTTAGGGGGAAGATAAAGTTCATCATGCAGAGAAAGTTGGAGGAGCATTGACAAGGCCGAAAGACATGACAAGATATTCATAAGAACCAAAGCTTGTTCTCAAGTCGCCTTGGGAATATCTTGTTCCAATGCGAATCATGATAACCCATACGGAGGTCAAGCTTGAGAATACTTTAGCACCTTTGAGTTGCTCGAATAGCTCATTGATGTTGGGAAGTGGATACTTGTTCTTGATTGTCTTCTTGTTCAATGGACGGTAATCAACCAAAGTCGGTCCGGCCATCCTTCTTCTTCGACAAAAGAACTCCACATCCCCATGGAGATGAACTTTCCCGATCAAACCCAGACGCCTTGTTCATCGAAGCTGCTTCTTCAATTCTTTTCAGCTCCTTGGGTCCAAGCTTGTAAGGACGCTTGAAACGGGTTCAAGGGTTTGCTCAAGATCGATAACGAATTCGACCGCCGATGAGGAGGCATACCCAAGTTTCCGAAAGACATCTTGGTACTCACGGAGAGTCCAAATGGGAAGTTTACCACACGATCGTGATCGAACCACGAGGGCATGGAAGGAGTTAGATGGGTTATTGGGCTGTTTTGGAGGGTTGTTGGGCTGCAACTAAAAGAGGCCTTTAGGGTGCGTTAACGTGAGTACCAAACGAACTCCAAATGACCAAACTTGACAGTGGTCTACCGGTGCTATACCGGCCACTTGGCAAGGCTCGGTCCATTCCGAGAATGTTCAACACCGACACGAAAAATGACAAGAGGGTGCGCCGGGAACATAGGAGTGCCGGATTGCAAACGGACAACGGGAATATGCTCAATCATGAGACTAACACGATGCAAATGAGATGCACATGATGACATGATATGAGATGCATGACATGAACAAAATGCAAAATGAAAACAAAACCCAACCACGGAGGGAAAATCATAGCACATACCGAAAATGGCAAGAGTTGGAGTTACAAATATGGAAAGTTACATCCGGGTGTTACAACACTCCACCACTACAAGAGGATCTCGCCCCGAGATCTAGGACCGAAAGAACTCCGGATATTCGAACGGAGGTGATCCTCGGCCCTGTGTGGCTTTCGGAATGGTGTGACCACTTTACTTTTAGGAATTTGATTGACTTGTTAGTAGTCTTGCGCCTTTTTCAAGAATAGCAACGGGTGCTCATGATAAGAGAGATCTTCTTGGAGGTCAATTTCTTCAAAGTTGATATCGCCAGAATCTTGAAGCACTTATGAGTGTGACACGGAAACACATCGCACGCTTGCAAAGGGGTGGAAGTTTGATAGGAGATCGCCAATGATCTTGAAAGGACCCACGATCTAGGGGCAAGCTTCCTTTGATACCGGGTTACGAGTGCCTTTCATTGAGAGACGCGGAGGTAGACATGGTCTCCGATTTCAAAAGCCACATCACGGTGTTGTCATCATAATAGTTCTTCCGGCGCGATTGCGGCTTTAAGATTCTCAAGAATGACTTTGCACATTTCTTCGTTCAGGATCAAGTCGCTGCAAGAAGTTGGCGCTCAACTGCTCCGACCAATTGAGAGGAGTACGACTTTTCCGCCATATAGAATTTAATGGGGCCTCGCCTTAACTTGCTTGGAAGCTGTTGTTGAGGAGAACTCGCATATGGGAGACACTCTTCCCACTTCATGCCAAAAGAAATGACACAAGCCCCGAGCATATCTTCAAGGATTTGATTGACTCGCCGACTTGGCCACTAGTTTGAGGATGAAAAGTAAACGAATGTCGGTGCCCATGGCCTTCTCAAAAGAATCCCGTAACTTAGAAGTGAAGATGCTTCCACGGTCCAAGAGATCAATTGGAATACCGCAAGGAGACAACGAGGTGTATAGCTCCCAAACCGAGCTGGGATAGATTCTTTGCAGAAGAAAATGAGCCACTTTAGTAAGTTTGTCAATGACAAAAGGCATCATTTCCACGCTTGACTTAGGAAACCAACAAAGTCCATCTCGATATGATCAAACTTCCATTCCGAATAGCAAGAGGTTGGAGGAGACCACTGGTCTTTGGTGTTCGCTTTCCCCTTCCGACATCACATTCATTCACAATTGAGTTTCGCCCATTCGAGTCCACCAATGATCGCTTGAGGTCATGGCATCTTCGCATTTGTGATGAATGGATAGGAGGGAATTGTGGCCTATTCATGATGACTTTTCCGACGCTTTTAGGAACCACAAACGATCCTCAAGAAAAGAGTGTCTTTGTCATCCAAGCGATAGCACTTGTATTTGAAATGCCCTTGTCAATACCACGCTTCACCTTCTTCACCATGGTATCCGTTGAGCCTCACGAATTTGATCTTCCAAAGTAGGAGAGACTATGAGGTTGGCAAGAAACCTTGAGGAACAACTTGAAGATTCAAATTTGAAAGCTTCACAAAGATCCGTTGGAAGGGCTTAGAATTGTCGTAATAAGCCTTTCAAAGCATCTCGAATCACATTCGCTTGCCGGAGTTATTCAATACTTGGATTGTACTTTGAATCATTTCACCCATCGAAGTTTGCTCGAGGTTGAGGTTTGTTGAGTGAAGATATACTTGAGGCTCTTGTGATCGGTGAATATGTCCACTTTCCTTCCCAACAAGAGATGTCTCCATGTTATCAATGCATGGACAACCCGCCAACTCAAGATCTGAGGGGTAGTTCTTTCGTTGGGCTTCAACCAGAAGTATAGGCCACAACCCTTTCTTGCATTAACACAAAGACCGAGACCTTGCAAGGAAGCATCACGAAAACTTCAATGGCTTGGATTCATCAGAGGAGTCAAGACAGAGCGGACTAGCTTTCTTTGAGGGTGTTGAAAGACATCACACTCAAAGGCCCGCAATACTTGACATGCTTCGAGGAGGTTGGAAAGAGGCTTTGCAATCTTGGAAAATTCTCAACAATCTTCAAATAGCTTGCAAGACCGAAAAATCGGAGTGCTTGACATTTCCGAGGAGGTTCCCAATTCACAATTGAAGACACCTTCGGATTAACAATGCCCTTCAGATGATATGACCAAGATAAAGAACTTCATCAAGCCGAACTCACATTTGGAAAACTTCGATAGAATTGATGTTCTTCGAGCTTTCGAGCACCAAACGCAAATGTTTGGCATGATCCCGCTTGTTCTGGAGAAGACCAAAATATCATCGAGATACACCAAGACGAAATCATTTTGTAGGGTTGAAGATAAAGTTCATCATGCGAGAAAGGAGGAGCATTCAAGGCCGAAAGACATGACAAGATATTCATAAGAACCAAAGCTTGTTCTAATGGGGAATATCTTGTTCAATGCGAATATGATAACCCATACGAGGTCAAGCTTGAGAATACTTTAGCACCTTTGAGTTGCTCGAATAGCTCATTGATGTTGGGAAGTGGATACTTGTTCTTGATTGTCTTCTTGTTCAATGGACGGAATCACCAAAGTCGGTCCGCGCCATCCTTCTTCCGACAAAAGAACTCCACATCCCCATGGAGATGAACTCGGTCCGATCAAACCCGACGCTTTGTTCATCGAGCTGCTTCTTCAATTCTTTTCAGCCCTTGGGTCCAAGCTTGTAAGGACGCTTTAAACGGGTTCGGGTGCTCAAGATCGATAACGAATTCGACCGCCGATGAGGAGGCATACCCGTCCCCGAAAGACATCTTGGTACTCACAAACGACCGAATGAGAATAGCATCCAACTCGCCTTCTCATTGAGAGAAAACAACCAATGGTTTCATCACGAGCGCATAGATGATAACATCCTCGTAAGGGTGTGTCAATTGAATTTCCCAGACAATCCCGGGTTTGCCAGAAAGCCACCATCCCAAAATAAGATCAATATCGAGTTACCAAGAACAATTGGTTTAGCCAGAATCTATAGTCACCCATCTTGATAGAAACATCCAACCATGGAGCTTATGTCATGAATTTACCCGGAGAGACAACGATAACGGTTAGGCAAATCTTGAAAAACATCTCATGCTTTAAAAAGGTCTTGAGATGAAACATGCGATGCACCAAAGATCAAATAAGACTTTTGCAGAATATCATTAATCGAAGATTACCCATTATCACATCAAGAATTCCTTCGCTGCTGCATTCATCATGTTCACCTTTGCATTTGGGATTATGCGACCACCGGATTGCTTGAAGACCTCCAGGAGGAGGAGGAGGAAGGCGCTTTGGTTATGGCATTTGTTCGATAGTGACCTTTCCCCGGCACTTGTGATGTCACCCCAGAGCGGACTGATAAGGAGCATTTGACCTGGAGCTTGAGGCGAGACTTGTTCTAGCTTGGGTTGGGGGGTGGAAGATCCAGACCACCCAAGTTCTTCTCACGATAAGGCCGACGGAACGGAGGAGGAGGAAGGTAGAACTTTTGCTTGGCCAGAGAGGAAGAGAAGACCAACGATCCCCATTCTTCTTTGAAGCCTCACACTTGAGCCAGCACCTTCTAGCTTGAGTGCCATATTATAGAATTGATCAAACCGAGTAGGCTTAAAGAACAAGAGATAACGCAGATCCCTCAAGGCCACCTGAACGATAGATCATACTTTTTCATCAGAACGCCTTGTTTAGCAAAAAAAGTTTCAAATCAGATGTTGTATTCAGAATCGACATGTTCCTTGCTTGAGATTGCGAACTCTCACGCTTTCTCAACAACACCGTAGGAATGTGGTGAGCTTTAAAGTCCCGCAAATCAGTCCAAAATCACCGACCACCTCTAGAATCCTTGTATTGTGGAACCAATCAGCCCGATCCTTGAGCTGAAAAGACGCGAACTTGACGAGTCCTCGTGTCCGACATTGCTGCATTCAAGTGCTTGTTGATATCCACGAGCCAATCGTCGGCGCTCGTGGCCCTGCACGTGAGCGAAAGACTTTGGCTGGTTGGCAAGGAACTGTTGAGTGTAGGAAACGTGGTCGGCGATAGAACCGCCTTGACCTTGATTCCCTTGGTTGCCTTGGCCTTGGTTACGCCTTGCATCACTGGATCAACAATCGAAGGCCATGCTAGTGGTTGCCATCAAAGTTTGCCATGCCTCCGGAGGCGGAGGTGGAGGTGGAGGGTTCGCTCGACTCCCATCATGCTCTCGGATTCTCGACGCTGGAGGAGCCATCCTCAAGAGGGTGACATCCGTTAGCATCTTGATAGACAGATGGACAAGTTGAATCAACGGATAGAAATTGCAACATATAGTCTTCACAATAAACATTCAACAGGATGAACGAATGAATTCCAAAGTAAACATCACGCCCATTAAGGTGAGAAGCCACTTGATAAGAGATATTGATGAATGAAAATAAAAACAAGGTATGAATGGAACAAATAAGTGTTAAGGATTACCCAATCACAAACCAAATATTCAGAAGAAAATGCTAGAGCTACTTGAATCCCACCTATAAACTCCCGAAACTTTCCGGTTATGCAATCAGTGTTGGGATATAGGGAGCAATATATATCTCACCCAAGCTAACAATCCTTACATCCAACAGATCCATCCTTCAACACATAACCAAGAAACCTTCGAAATCGTACTCTCAACCTTCAAAAGCATCCGTTATACGAAGTCATGGCAATATTCCCGATCACCACAAGTCAAGTTACGGGTTATCTCACCAATCGATCGCATAAAAGAGATTTTCGATGTCGGCGAATTAAACTCGTATTCCGAATCGCAACGATAAAATTATGACGACAACACCTCGTGAGCTCAACTCCCGGACATCGCCACAACCCCTAAATGTCGAGGCAACCAAGACAATGTTGTCATCATAAAACCATCTAAGGATTCTAAGATACCCGCGTGATCCTAAAAATTTTTTAGTGAAATTTGAGAAGAGAAGAGTCAAAACTCTACGTCAGATGCCTCACCGTAAGGTCAAGGGACCTGGGAGTAAAAGAATTCTAATCCTCCGATATATAATCCTAAATGACTCAAAACATTTTTCTAGACACAACTCGCCACTAAAACGATCAAGCAAAGTTGGGGGCTCCTAAGGTCGGGATGGCTCCTTGCGGAGGAGTTTTATTCAAAGTAACTATCAAGGGGGTCCCATAAATCACCCGACCGCGAAGGAACGCAAAATCAAGGAACATAACACCGTATGACTAAACTAGGTGGCAAGAGGAACAAAACACCGGCATAAGGCCGAGCCTTCCATCCTTTACCAAGTATATAGATGCATTAATTAAAACAATAGATATTGTGATATCCTAAAATAACCGTGTTCCAACAAGGAACAAACTTCATCTTCACCGCAACTAACAACGCTTATAAGAGGGGCCGAGCAAAGCGAGAACATAGCCAAACAACGGTTTGCTAGGACATGGGTGGTTAGAGGTTGACATGGCAATATGGGTGGCATGATATAGCAAGTGGTAGGTATCGCAGCATAGGCATAGCAAAAGAGCGAGCATCTAGCAAGCAAAGATAGAAGTGATTTCAAGGTATGGTCATCTTCGCCAGAAGGTTCTCGTGAGTTGTCAAGGTCGGATCCTCGAGAGCGTTCTCAACAGGCTCCTCGCTCACGCACTCGCCTCCGCGCTCTACCCAAAGCAAGAACACAAGCAACGGAACCACAATCAAACAAGGAACATATGCACAAGCAATATGATGCAAAACATGACATGCGATGCGAGATGTGATATGCAATGCATATGTATGCTCTGAAGGAAAATGATGATCCGGCATCAACTTGGCAAAACCAAGTATGCCGCTGAAAGATGGAGTGATTTCGCTGAAATCGATATAAAGATCACCGAATCGGATGCACGGTTTGCAAATGACAAGCAAAACAAGAATGACGAAAACTGCTTTAATAGCCCGATGCTACTTAGCACGAACACGTAAACTATGCTACAGCACCCCAACATGCAAACAAAGCATATGGCAGCGAACTACAGGAGATGCTTAACAATAGAGGAGCACTGAGCTACGGCTAAATCACATCATAACATGTTCAAACAAGCATGGAGAAAGTGCTCAAAATATCAGGTTCACAGACTTAGTGAAAATACTAACATGGCAGGAATTAACATCAGGAAGGCATGTTTAGAGCAAGCAAACAACATGCTACAGGAACTTATAATAGCAAAGCAAGGCATGACAAGATTCTACTCAAAGCATATTTCAATAGTCCCTTACTGACCATAAGCCAAAAAGGACCTTAAGAAATGATGGCACCCATGTAAACATTGCAAGTTTTATTACAGATTTCAGACTTAGTGAAAATATCAGAACATGGCAAAAACAGATTCCACATGGCATGTTCGTGAGCTCGATGCACTCACTACAGAGCATCTCATGATAAACTAAGCATACACCCATCAAGAAGACATGGCATAGGAGCTATACATGGCAAGAACAACATCATAGCATACACGGATCAACTACACCGACCTCGTGAAAATTGAATCTAATGCAAACAGTCTGCCAGGATACAATTTCAAGCAAAAGTAGAGCACGCAAATGACATGCTAGACTACTCCATAAATACCAACAAAGGCATGGATGGATAGAGCACAACCATATGCTCAAAACACCTTACTGATCATGCTCAAAAGGGCATAGATCTCTCTGAAACAACATGAACATATGGCATAAAATTAACATCAGGACAAGACATTAGTGAAATCACTAAGTTCCTGAAATCAGCAACATCATCATCCCTACTTTGCATGCTTGTTCTAGTCAACACATAGCTCACAAAAATACATGGAAAATACCCCTGAAAGATGGCATGGAAATGTTCAACTCACATGTAGGACTCAAATTCATAGGGTGCACACATAATTCATGGCAAAATGACAAAAGAGCTCGAACTGATAAGATTCTGAAACTAACGATCTGAAGCTATCTTCCAACAGCATTTCGGGCATCAAGATGAGCTCAAATGCAAATGATGCAATGGAATGAAATGATGTACTCTTCGAGAAGAACAATTTGACATATTATACGCCCAAAACGGAGCCACGGTTGAGGAGATGTGATGCGTTGAAAATGCACGAAATTAACACGTAAAATACTTAGTGGATTTTGGGAGAAAAGAAGTCAACCTAGCAACCGATCTCAGATTCGGGCGCGCTTTCGAGGTTCGCCGGCTGGGAAAGAGGAGGCGCGCGAGGGGAGAAGGAGGAGGACTGCAAGGCGGCGACGGCGGCGGTTGCCGGGCTGGGTCGACGGCGAAGGGCTGGCGCAAGGCGGCATGGCGCGGCGGCGCTGGCAGCGGCAAGGGCGGCGGATGGATGGGCGCGATGGAGCGGCGGGGCAGGCGGGCGGGGGCCGGGGGCGGGCGGCGGCCGGGGGCAACGGGGCGGGGGGCCAGGCCCCC
>JAHHZJ010008130.1:0-25237 GCA_021437245.1 Aegilops speltoides | reverse complement strand
GAGTTAGAAGTCGAAAAGGCTGCCGCTTCTGTCAAACCGCGGATCTCGGTAGGGGGTCCTTAATCATGCGCTTAGGCGGATGGTAACAGAGACAAGGGACACGATGTTTACCCTGTGTTCGGCCCTCTTGATGGAGGTAAACTCACGCACCGCTTGATTAATATTGATGATATGGGTAATACAAGAGTGGATCTACCACGAGATCAAGGAGGCTAAACCCAAAGCTAGCCTATGGTATGATGATTGTAATGTATGTTGTGTCTCTACGGACTAAAGCCCTCCGCTTATATAGACACCGGAGAAGGCTAGGGTTACATGTAGAGTTTGTTACAATGGTAGAGATCTACATATCCGTGATCGCCAAGCTTGCCTTCCACGCCAAGGAAAGTCCCATCCGGATACGTGATTTGAGTCTTCAATCTTGTATCTTCAGAGTCTTGGAGTCCAAGTGACGATGATAGTCCTGGCCATGAACGACACTCCCCTAGTCCAGACTCCTCAAGAGTCTCCCCTAACCAGCTTCAATGATTTATAAGTCCGGCGCAAGCATAATGCTCGCATTGCAAGGCAAGTTCCTCCTTTGAATAATCCGCAGAAGATCATGAACACCAGATAGTGTCCCGGCTCGCAAAAATAAATTCCACATTCCAATCCGAGAGAGAATAAAATGTCCACAAGTTCAATCTGCCGTATTTATTTTAGTGCATGTCATCACGCCCACTAACAAGCCTTTTACTTGAATCTATTTTTATTATACCACCTCATTACGCTTAGCGGGTTGTTTCTTGGCACGCTCTTGTTTCAAGCAGTAGATCGTGTTCCCTTATTCCGGGATTCTCACTAATACGGACGTAGAATCCAAATCGCTTATTGATGGTGGCGCTTGGGAGATAGTTAGTTTTTACCAGTTGGGTGGGGACGATAGTCGCCGCCGCCTATATATAAGGGATAAGGATTCACCTTTTCACCCACGCCTTCTTCCTCCTTTTGCTTATCCACTCCACAAGACTCAAGCTCCAACGCCCAAGCTCGCAGATCTCATCTAAACCTTCCCGACCATGTCCGGAGGGGGAGGCAAATGTCGGGTTTCCACCACCTAAGGAGGAGCACATCACTGGGGTTATGCAATCCGATACCTTCCCATGAGAGTCGCAGACCGTCAGTCTGGACGAGGGGCAGCTCATCCCTACCCCCGGCCCCATGAGAGGGTCGTTTTCCTTCCCCACTTCTCCGCTGGATCGGGCTTTCCACTTCACCCCTTCGTCCGGGGCTCATGTTCTACTACGGCCTGGATTTCCACGATCCGGCGCCAATCATCATCCTCAACATCTCGGCGCTATCGCCGCAGGCGAGGTCCCTCTCGCATCCGGCCCCACTTCTCGCTTTTAGGCTCAAGACCTTCAACGCTGTCAAGGTAGTGAAGGGCACGCAGCGAGTGTGAGGCGCCATGTTGGGCAAGATGTCCGGCATCCTCCCGTTCAAAGGGCTGTGGACTCAAGGGGTGGCAATCGGGGTTCATATCACCGAGCCACAACTCTACGTATGGCGTGCCCCGAAGTTTAGATCTCGTATCCCCACGCAGCTCACCTCCCGGAAAGAGAAGAGATTGTGGGGTAATCCGGCGAGCCGACGGACTCCGAGCTCAGATCCGTGCTGGTGAACAAGAAGCTCAGCTCGCCGACGGGTCCAAGTCATGCTCGCTCGCGGATCCTCCCATGCCAAGAACGGGCATAAAATCTGTGGAGTTCGATCCGAACAGCACCAGCGCGAGCGGGCTCTTCGACACGACGCATAAAGGCACCTGGAGGGTGCTGCTTAAGGGCGCCGGTTCGTGATCCGCGATGTAAGATCGCGGATTTCACTCGCAGATCCCCGACGAGGTAAGTGATTCTACCCTTTACGGACACTTGTGGTAAATAAATTGATTCTAAGAGGGTTTCAATCTCCTTTCCTTTGTCGAATGGATGAAGAAGGCCGAGCAGCTCATCCGCCTGCCCCATGCTAGAAGACCCAAGGATGCCCGCCTAGCGGGTTGCTGGTTCCGCACCGCACGTGGTGCCGGAGAAGAAGGCCAAGACAGGCCACGGGCACTCGAAAGAGTTCCTCAGAATCAAGCGCCCGACGACGAGGCGGACTCTCCCCAAGATGAGGAGGAAGAAGACTCTTCCCAAGGGGGAGAGAGGAAGAGGAAGGCTTCCCAACAGGGAGGCCAAGGGTCCAAGAGGGGAGAACCATTCCTCGACAGCTCCGCCAACACCGACGCATGGCACGAGGAGTGGCCTTCATGGGTGAGCCTCCGCGAGATCGTAAGTATCCGGATCCTCGATATGCAATTTCTTTCGTCACATAGTGTCCTACTAATGCCGCATACGCCCGCAGTCCGCCGATGATGATTTCGCTTCATCGAAGCGGTCGCTGGCCCCGCGGATGTGGATTTACTTCCGATCGCTTCCACCCCCGCCGATGAGGACGCCGAGGTGGGATCCCGTAAAGGGACCCATCAGAGGAGGCTCCGAGGCGCCGCAAGGCAGCTCCGGACTTTGGCGCCGACTCTACGCCGAACCTCGCAATGGTTCCAGAGTCCGGCAGCGCCCTTCAAAGAAGGGAAGATCGACACCGGGCGGCCTGGCCCAACCGGAGGCGCGGACAATCTTGCCGGAGGCGCCAAAGGCGCCCATCGAGGGAAGAATAACCGTGACCGTTATGAGTGCGGTGATTCGTATGTTCAGCTCACCAAGAGCGGGCTGACCGAAGCCTCGCAGAGCTCTCTAATAGGCTTTGAGGTAAAAAGTTAATTATGTAATGTAATACCGCATAGCAGATGAGTCCCTCGATGCTCGGTTTGGTGTCTGGAAAGAAAAGTTTGATCGACGATCTAAAAAGATATCTGCAGTGTTGCTAATAAATTATGTCAATATGGGTTTGCAGTGTCGTGGCTGCCACCTCTCGCCGCATTGGATCAAGGAGGTTAAGACATTAAAGCAAGATCTCGAGCGTCCGAAGCGAGAGCTCCGCCATGCCAAGAGGCAGCTCGAGGACAAAGAAGGTGAGTAGCACCACTTTGAATTTTTACCTTACGTAAAAGGATTTTGGTCGCAATAAAATTAACAAGGATAATATGGGTACGGTGGGCCACAAATGAGGTGGCAGCTCTGGCGAGGGCTGGTCTCGCGGTCAAACATGCAAGGCCGCGGGAACGGGCAGAGAGCGAGAAAAGCAGGAGGCACAGTGGCGGTAAAGGCGGTAAGAGCTCCTGTGCTCATGGAAAAGCATGAGAGCTTGAGCGCCGACTCCAAGACTCGAGAGTCCGAGCTCACCTGGCCTCGAAAGTGCTAAGTCCACTGGCCGAGGCCCTTAAGGCCCTTCTCAGAGGTTGAAGATGCTAAGAAGATATGCAGGTAAGGCATTTTTCATGCAAAGCAAGCATGTTAATGTAAACTACCCGACACTTACCCGCATTGGAGCTTCCAGTATGCTTTGCAGATCCGACGCAATAGGGTGTCCGATGTCACCAGATTCTACCGTGGAGAGGAGGGGAGCTCCACTGAGAAGGTCTTCGGGTCTCAAAGATAACAGGCCGCCATCCGATGCTCTGCTTACTCAAATGAAGGCAAGCTGGTCAAACTCCACAAGGTGCCGAGGAGGCCATGAAGGGCCTTATAGTCCCAACAGGGCTCGACAGGCCAGCCTGGGAGCTACTGCCTGGCCTGGCGCGGCCGGTGGATGCGCGCCTTGGGTGGAGGTCATCAAGCGCCCGCCGTATTCACAGTGTTGCTGGCCTTGCCTGCACAAAGGTGCATTGGGGCAATGGATGCGAGAAGCTTCATCGAATTCGCCACATCGCAAGGAGTATCAGATGTCCAAATGTATTATAAAACTGTCCTCAAGGGAGCAAGCGAGATTATGGATGAGAATGCCCTAGAGATGTAATTTTTGAGTAAACTCGCTATGTATTATCCTGCGGCGCAAAACTTTGTTCATGTGCGCTTAAGCAACGCTTTGTTTAATTTAAAATATTACCTTCCGTAGGGCCGCTTATGAAATTCGAGAGATGGCAAGTCGCTGGTTTTAAATTTCTGCCGCAAGTGCTGGGGTGTTCGGGATAACTTGAGCACTCTTGTTCCCATTTTTGGGTCCATCTAGGAGGCGCCAACACAACGTATCAAGGCAACCTGACTTATAATGCTTGAACACTCTCACTTAGCCATAGAATTCTATAATTTTAAATTCCAAGCGAAGCTCCTAGTATTCGGAAGATCTAATTCGGCGCTATCCACGCTTCGCCGGACATTATCCTAACTTCGCTCAAAGCGGGCGTGAGTCTTTAAGGACCCGAAAGACCTTCTCTAACAGCTCACCTACCTCGCCTTATCATGCCTCGGGTCAGTTTTAGCTTTCCATCGAGGCGCCACCTGCTCAACCGGGGCGCAATCGCAGTGGTTCTCCAAAGGCTACCTTAGCCGATGGAACGGAACATAAGGCACCAAAACGTGGAGCCGGGCAAACCCAACTATTAACCCAAGACATGATTCGAGCCGATTCATATAATGTTATAAGTTCAGCCATACGCACTTGTGAAACTGTTCGGACTTATCACACCATAATGTGGGGGAATATAAGCCCTCGGTGTATTTGGTCGTACTCAAAATATACGGCTGCAAGATGTCATGTAATGAATATATATATGTAATAACAAAAGAAAGTGATGTCATTTATTAAAGGAAGTCTCATGTAAAGCGGACCGATACAAGTAGTGCGGTAAGCAAGGGTTTTGGACTAGTTAAATATGTCCTCGCCCAGGATGGGCATGCGGATTTGGTGTATATAATCAAATTTAATGCTCGTGAATCGAGACTACCCGAGTGTTAGTCACACGTGATTCTTTTCTTCCCTTGCTGTCAGATCATGAGTTCGGCAGGTTCAATACGGACAGGCCTCCGCTAACGGAGTCCTCGTATACAAAGAAGGAAAATAATAATTAAGAAAGAGTCGCGACTTATGCAGCCCTCGGTGTGGTCAACCCGCACTGGTCTATTGTGATCGCGTTCTTCCCTCACGCCCATGGTATTCCAAAGCGAATGATGTACACTGGAGGGTTGTTCTGCAATGATGCGAGGGCGGGGTTAGGGCCGCATTATTACGCTGCGGTCTGGATCGCGCTGGTGGTCTTGGCTGGTGTTGCTTCGGGTTGCGTTATTGCATCCGGCGCTTTAACGGCCGGACTCCGAATTGCCTTTAAAAGGCTGCTCAGACTTCCGGGCCGTAGAGATATTTATGTTCCTTCGCTCAGAGGAGCGCCTGCATTTTCGTCGCTGACCGCGATGACTCCATGAGGGCCTCGCATCTTGAGCTTGAGGTATGCATAACGCGGGACCGCTGCTGAACTTTTGCAAACGCTGTTCGTCGGAAAGCAGAGCATGATAGCCACGCCAAATGGTACTACGTCAAGATTAACTCGCTTCCGAAATTATCCGGGATCCGAAGACCACTTCCACAGCGTGACTAAGCTCGCAATTGGCCTCCACACTGTATGACACCTTTAAAGGTTGTCTTTGTAGGTTTAATCCTTGAGGGTCTATGCCCATCTTGCGCACTATATCCCGATAAAAGGTTCAAAGCACGCCGCCGTCCATCGTGATTCTCGTGAGGTGAAATCCATCGACGCATTGGGTCTAAAACCATCGCGCGAATCCGCCATGGCGGATGCTGGTCGGATGGTCTCTTCGATCGAAAGTGATCGGACAAGAGGACCATGGATTGAACTTCGGGCGGCTGGCTCCATCGCCAGATACGCCCCTTTAGTGCACGCTCCGCCCCTCTTGGGTATATGGGTTGCGAATCATGTTCACCATCCGGACTTGTGGGAGGAAACCTTCGTCCTCTATTGTTCGCGGTCGGGTCTCTTCCTCGCTGCCGCTGTTAGCCCCTTGTCATTGTTTTCGTAATTAACTTGCTCGCTGCTTGAACACCCAGCAATCTCGCTGGTGTGATTAGCTGGTTTTCGGTGCCGTATCCGCATAAGCGGTCGAGTATTCGGTCCAAATTGGACGGATCCGAGTGGTTCTTTGAATGGCTTCTTCCACGACTGGTTTAGAGCCTCGAACCGCGCCGACGCCAGATCCTTCCTTATCGCCGCCAAGCAGCGCGCTTATTTTGCTTCGACGTGACCGCCATTGTGGTCCTTAGTATCCGCATCGCCAGAATTTTTATCGAGGTTGTTGCTGCGAGCTAGCCAGCTATCCTCTCCCACGCAGCGTTCATTAATGATGTGAGGGCTGCCATGGATTTCGCTTTTCCGCCCCAGTGCCGCGCTAGCCACTCGTCATGATGTTATGTTTGAAGGCTGCGTAGGCCTCCGATCCGGACAAATGATGATTTGGTTTTTCTTGTCAAGAACCGTGTCCGTAATTGTCCGCCGATTCGTCTGCTGCTGAATTATGTGGCTGTGGTCATCGGCGCTCGTGGCCGCAATACGCGTTCTCGAAGTTGTCGAGGAATGCGGCTTCCGTGTCTTCCCAACACCCAATTGACTATGCGGCAAGTTGTTAAGCCAATGCCGAGCTGGTCCTTTAAGCTTGAGGGAGATACTTGATGGCATGGAGGTCGCCGCCATGGGCCATATGGATGTGAAGGAGATAATCTTCGATCCAAACCGCTGGGTCTCGCAGCCATCGAGATTCGGATGTTTACGGTTTAAACCCTTCAGGATTTGATGATCCATTACTGCTAGTGAAGCATAGCGGTGTATGGCGCTCTATATTGGGCAATATCATGACGAGCTCGAGAGAGCGCTTGTCACCGTGTTCGCCCGCCGGAGTTATTGTATCCGGCGCGACGGTATTCGTCCGCGGTCGGGCTCCCGGATCCGTGAGATGGATCTGGATTGCTTTGCTTTGTCCTCCAATATATCTCGCGAAGTCCGCTGTCCTCTGGCTTCGCACTTTGGAGCGATGCCGGGTACGGTCTTGGTGGAGGGCCCGGATGCTCTTCGCGCTACCACGGGTGGTCGGTCCGCCGATCGTAGGCCGGTGATGAAGGTATGTATGCTTCTCTCTCTAATCGGGGAGCAACTTGCGCCTTGGGTAGCTTTTGAGGGGCGCTCGAAGTTTATATTTTCGCCGGAGACCTCGGTCCATCGACGCCAGCAGGTCCCGATCAGCTTGAAGTCTGCGCTGCTTTTTCTTTAGGCTATTTGCCGTGGCAGTAACAGACCTGCGCTTGAAACGCTTTGTTCGACGGATCTCGGCACGCATTTAATTTGGCTGTCAGTTGAGGCTTGCCTCGCCTTCGAGAGGGAGGTATATTGCTTATATTTCTCGACGCTTCACCGCCGCCTCTCGTGAGGGCTTGCTTCGTGATCCTCCCCGCGCCGAGTCTCTGGCCGAGGGGATTATCTTTGGCACTCTCGGGTATTATTATCTCCGTGGTTGGAATCTCCATTCTGTCAGTAAGGGATTTAGAGCCGCTATTACCGATGCCGACGCTGGGCTGTTTCTTTATGGAGTCCGGTCACGTCATTCGCCGCCATCGCTTGGGGGTGTCCACCATGTATATGTCGATGACCCAGGTGGTCTTCCGCGCCCTCAGTAGGCGCTGAAGTTCTCGCTTCGCTTCCCAGACATCGCCCATAGCATCGATGTCTCTTTGAGTCGTAGTTCAGCATGTCTCATAGATCGCCCACAAGGGCTAAGCAAAGTGGGTGGTGTGGGCTCTGAATTTCTTCGTCATTCAGAGTCTGAACCATCCTCGCCATATTCGCCAGACTCTCCTGATAGCGTAGAGATGCTTTAGCGAATTTAGGATGTCGCCAGCGGGCGTAGTGTTGGAAGATGTCCGCGCGGTGAATTTATAGCCGGCGCCCAATCGCATTCTCGACAAGGGCGTGGAGGTCTGGAGTCCGGCAAGCGAGTCCGCACCTTGAGTCACGAGCTTTCGCGAGGGACAAGAGTTAGTGTTCGCCCCATCGCTGCTGGAAGTTGAAGTTTCAGGCGCGTGTCCAACCACCGGTCCTCGATCCGGGCGATCGGCCCAGCCTAAGGGGCCGGAGCGGCCTTTTGTGCGGGCCACCAAGGCAATCGCTCAAGCGGGCGTAGCCAGATCATGCCCATCAGTAATAAAGGCGGCACACTTGGTCCTGTGGCTCGAGCCCGTCAAGATCAAGTCCTCGCGATGTCGGCCGTGAAGTTTAGGGCTTCCGGACCAACTCGACGTGCTGTGGGGCGAAGCTTTCTGATCCGCCCAGATGGCCAAGTGAATTAGCCTACGCGGCGGTTACCGAACATTTAAGATCTCGTCCGGGAGAAAATCTCACCCTCAGACAGTCAAGTTGATTGAAGAAGCCATCGAGCCTATCGTGTGACGACGCTGCGAGGGAACTCTCAATGAAAGCACCAATGTCGCACAAAACCGCGGATCTCGAGTAGGGGGTCCCGAATCGGTATGTTTCAGGCGGATGGTAACAGGAGACAAGGACACGATATTTTACCTGTGTTCGGCCTCTTGATGGAGGTAAACCCACGCCGCCCGCTTGATTATTATTGATGATATGGGTAGTACAAGAGTGGATCTACCACGAGATCAAGGAGGCTAAACCCTAAAGCTAGCTCGTGGGTATGATTGTTGTAATGTATGTTGTGTCCTACTTGACTAAAGCCCACCGGCTTATATAGATACCGTGAGAAGGCTAGGGTTACATAGAGTCGGTTACAAATGGTAGGAGATCTACATATCTGTATCGCTAAGCTTGCCTTCCACGCCAAGGAAAGTCCCATACGATTACAGGACGGAGTCTTCAATCTTGTATCTTCGTAGTCTTGGAGTCCCATGGACGATGATAGTCCTAATGATCTGACACCCCCTAGTCCAGACTCCCAACCGCACACTCATCAAGTAGGGAAGAGATGGCCGAATCGTCACGTTAAATTGAGGATGCTACCATCCGCAATGAGGCTCTTGATGGATTCATGTACCTAGGGTAGGGTCATAGACTGATCTAAGTGCCCCACCCAAGGACACCTTTAGAAGAGATCACCTTCAACGACCAAGGAGGAACCCTCCTGATCGACTAGAAGGACTCACCATGAAGACTCACTCGACCATGAAGACTCACTCGACCACCAGAAGGTCGGGAGGCACTCTCGCATGAGACGGCCCTGTAATTGAATAGACTTTATGGTAGTTAAGATGATTTATGTGGGCGCTACCAGAACACCTGAATTTAATGTACTTTTAACCCTTCATTACGTAATGGGCGTGTGTCCTGCGCGACTTCTTATATAAGCCACCCCCTCCACAGTGTAAGGGTTCACACCCCCGTGACACATACACATACATATCCACCGGACCGCCTCAGGTTCCTAGACGAGGGCTTTTACTTCCTCCGAGAAGGGCCTGAACTCATACATCACTTGTAGCTAACAACCTCTCCATAGCTAGGACCTTGCCTCTCCATACCTACCTCCCCACTCTTACCGTCGTACTTAGAACCATGATAAATTACGCGCCACCGTGCGGGGCAGGTGTTTTAGCGATTTGTGGAGAAGTTGCGACATTCCAAGTACTTTCATCATGATGACCGGCTGGAGTTTTGGTGGAGGGTCGCGATCTGCCTCGGCGCCTCACCTTTGTCGCCGACGACCCGGTGCGGCTCTGTGGAGGCCTCACTGACGTTGATGCGCTCATGACATGGCAAGACGATTTCGCGATGTGTCCAAGGGCGCGTCGGCATGCGGCAACCGTCGATTTACATCGGTCGACTTCTATCGGCCACTCCGTCCGTCTCCCACCAGCGCAAGAAGCACTCGGTGGTCGAGGCCAGCGTGGTGAAGCACGCGTGGCTCACGATGGCAATCGCCAAGTTGCGGCAATCGAGCTCCGACGAATCTCTCTACGTACTGCTCGATCCGCCGACCGGGTTCAGAGATCTGATCCGAGTGTGATAGCAAGAATCCGGGCGCGGAAATCCTCATGGTCGACGGACCTCGCATTTTCCCTCGCTTACCATATGGGTATCCGAAAGCTAGGCGGTTGGAGGTGACCCCAAGACAAGACCACACGAAGAGTACCAAATTTCGAGACACTCGATTCGCAGAGAGAAGAGCTGGGCCGCAGAACGTGGATGCCCCGTGATACTCCCATCGCGGGAGAAACCCCCGAGGCTCAGCGCTTTGGAGGAGGCATCGCCATTAATCTGGCCGAACGCTCAGTCTCTGAGAACCTTCGCCGAAAGCACTGACGAACGCTGCTGAACGAGTAATTCGACGCCACGACGTCGATTTTCCCGCCGACTCAGGTATACCGCACACCAATTCAGAATTTAGCAATTGAACTCCAGACAGCAGAGTCCATCCAGCCTTCTCACCGGAAGCCGGGAGAGGCTTGATGCGCATCGTAGATTTACCCGGCATACAGGAGATCGTAATTCAGCCGTCGGTCGCACAACAGACAATAGAATTCACAACATCCGGTTGCCGCTATCACGGTTCATCGGGCTCATAAGTCCCGTACACGCCCGCTGCATGAAGGGCGCGAGAATCGGGCGAGACAAGTATGGTGACCGACATCGCACCGAGATGACAAAGCGCCGAAAGTGCCCGCTTCTCCGAGGGACGTATCTTACGCTTCCTCGGCAACAGGATGACAAGCGCCAAGACAAGCAGGGCGAAGAGCTCCACGAACTTCCCCAGAGCCAGGCTTAATGCCGCGATCCAGCCATCGCAAGGCTTGGTCGACCGAACAGAGCCCATAGAGGAGGATCCGGACAGAGATGCGCTCCACAGTAGGTCGAGTGCATGTTTCTAGTCCGTAATGTTTTAGTAGGGCTATCAGAGCCGCAGTGATCCCCAATTTCAGCCGGCAATGCAGTCGCTAAGTTCATCGGTGAGTCCAAGCTGAAACTTGGCTTGAAGATTACCGGCAGTGGTTGTTCTAGATTGGTGGTAATGATGCAGGTGGCCAAGTGAAGCATTTGGTTTCATGTTAGAAGGTTCTTCCAGCAGCATGGCTGAATCCGCCACTTTCAGCAGCATTTACATTTGAAGATCTCGTTCCAGTGTTCACGAACGCTTGAAGGAACTCGCAAGCGTAATTAGCTGGATTTGACAGAGCTGCAAGTTTGTGCGTAATACCAATTAGACTATCCAAGACTATATCTTAGATGGACTACTTGCACCATACCGCGGGAAAATGTATCCATCATCAGCTTATGCCTAAAGATGCATAAGAATGTAAATGAGTCTAAAGTTTGGTCGAACCGGGAGACATGACCGAGTCGGATGATGGAGATTGTTATTGGCACGCCAATGGCGCAGGAAGAGGACCGACCAAGCTGCAAGCACAAGCTGTCGGGCCGGAGAAGGGAAATTCCAATGATCATGAAGCTGAAAGCTGAGACAAGAGCTCTCGGAGAGGCCTCTAGCCGTGACTCGTGGGAAGTTCAAGGGGAAGCCAAAAGGATCCCCGAATCCTAAGCAAGTAAAGGATAAAGAAGGAAACGACGTGATGGATATGCCGTGTCACATCCACATCGAAGAAAGATGAAGAGGGCAATATCATTTACCCAAATCATACCACTTCTCCAAAGGTCGCACTCCTGATCCAAAGAAGCTTGCGGAAAACAGTCTAAGGACAAGGAGAAGGAGTCAGATAAGGTCAACACAAAGAGGACAAAGGAGGAAGGATATCCGCATGTTAACTCCACTTTGATGATCTTCACGATGGGAAATCAAGAGTCGACTCAAAGTCATTAACCGCGGAGGTGAATATGGCTGCCCCAATGAAAAGCAAGTTATCCGAGATGGTCCCAACACCCATCACATTCACCAGTCCCATCACCGACTCATAATTCACCCCCGGAGGCAAGCTTATGGTTTACCCAAATGGTCGAAGGCACTGAATCGACAAAGGTGCTCATGGATGGTGGAAGTGGAATGAACTTGCTAGGCGCCGAATTATCGCCGAAAGCGAATGGGTATTCGATGTCCCGATCGAGCACCAAGAATATGAGCTTCAATGGAGTCATACCAGGGAAGAAGGTTGGAGTCACTCGACCAAATAGCCTCGATGTGGTGTTTGCAGGATTCAAAGCATTTTCGCAAAGGAAAATCGTTGACGCTTGAGAGGTCGTGGATTTTCGTGAGTGCGTGCATTACACGCCATTTTGGGGATGCTAGCCACGCACGTGTTCATGGCCTCACCTGTTACGCGGTACCTCAAACTGAAGATGTCCAGTCCCAAAGGAGTACTATCACACCGTGCATCCGAAAGGCGCAGAGTGCTTTCAGAAGGGATCAAGATTGCTGTATCTCTGTGGGTCAGCTGTCGAAGTTCAAGAGTAGCAAGCAAAATGCAGGTCCAGTGACGTCATGCGCTTCCAAGAAGCTCCGCCACGCATTCGTGATTTCAGTCGTCTCGTGAGACGAAGCCTGTCCCACATTCAATTCAATCGGTTCCCCTAATGCAGCTCTCCACCCATACATTTCCACAACACTCAAATCGACCCGGAAGAAGAAGCGCCATCCAGTTCCTCCGAGAATCTGGACATTTTTGTGGACAGCCACCGACATGCTGCTTACTTCCTCAGGGATCGGGCCAAGTATTTCTCGTAGTCGCATAAATCGCAAAACCAAAGAAGAGCATCTGCGGTCCGCCCGCCCGCAAGAGAAAGGCTAGCATGGTGAAGAAGTGGCTCGATCAATGGCGCCTAATTTATTCGGTGAGATATACCAATTCGAGTGGCTCTCGCTAATGTCTTCCATGGTTCAAGGTGTTGGGGAACGCGTATAAAATTAAAATTTTCCTACGGTTTCACCAAGATCCATCTATGAGTTCATCTAAGCAACGAGTCAAGGAGAGAGATTGCATCTACATACCACTTGTAGATCGCAGGCGGAAGCTTGCAAGCGTGATGATGGAGTCGCACTCAACGTGATTCAGATCACCGATGTCCAAGTGCGTGCTGAACGGACAGCACCCTGCTCAACACACGCAGACGGGACGAGCCACGCCTCCTCCTTGATCCAAAGCAAGGAGGAAGGAGAGGTTGAGGAAGACAGCTCCACCAAGCAGCACGACGGGCGCAGTGATGGTGGAGAAGCAAAGATCTCTACATGGCTTCTCACGAGCTCACAACGGAGGAGGAGAGGTGTTGGGAGGGAGGGCTGCCTTGGGATGGGTGCAAGCTGCTCCCCTCCTCCCCTTTATAGGGGAAGGGAGAGGGGCCGCCCCGAGATCCATCTAGAGGGGGGCGGCGCCAGGAGGGGACGGCCCTGAAGCAAAGCGGGCGCCACCCCTAGGGTTCCCTCAACCCTAGGCGCAAGGGCCTGGGCAAGGGGTGCGCCAGCTCACTGTGGGCTGGGCCACCTCCCACTCAGCCCAGTGTGGGTCTCCCGGAGTGGGTGGCCTCCGTGGACCTCGAACCCTTCCTGGGCCCCAGACACACCGATGCCTCGAAAACTTTCCTGTCCGTAAAACAACTTCCCATATATAATTCTTTACCCGACCTTCCGAACTCCTCGTGACGTCCGGGATCTCATCCGGACTCAACAACATTCGTAGTCACGCATACTAGTCTTCCTAATAACCCTAGCGCCACCGAACCTTATGTGTAGATCCCACGGTTCGGGAGACACGCAGACATGACCGAGACGACTTCGGCAATAACCAACAGCCGGGTCTGATACCCATGTTGGCTCCTACATGCTCCTCGATGATTTCATCGTGGAACAACCATGTCGAGGATTCGATCAAACCTCAGATGCAATTCCTTTGTCAATCGGTACGTTATTTGCCCGAGACCGACGTCGGTATCCCAATACCTTGTTCACCACATACGCAAGTCACTTTACTCAGATCAGAATGCATGATCCCGTACAACACCTTGGTCACCTTGAGCTCATTATGATGATGCATTACCGAAAGGGGCCCAGATACCTCTCCGCCATAATGGAGTGACAAATCCCGCCTCGATCCGGTCAACCCAACAGATACTTTTGAGATACCAGTAATGCACCTTTATAGTCACCCAGCCATATTGCCAGGACGCTTGATACACCCAAGGCACTCCTACGGTATCCGGAGTTACACGATCTCATGGTCGAAGGAAGAGATACTTGACATTGGCAAAGCTTCTAGCAAACGAACTACACGATCTTTTATGCTATGCTTAGGATTGTCTTGTCCATCACATCATTCTCCTAATGATGTGATCCCGTTATCAACTACATCCAATGTCCATAGTCAGAAACCATGACTATCTATTGATCACAACGAGCTAGTCAACTAGAGGCTCACTAGGACATATTGTGGTCTATGTTCACACGTATTACGATTTGGATAATACAGCTTATAGCATGAACAAAAGACAATTATCATGAACATTGAAATATAATAATACTTTTATTATTGCCTCTAGGGCATATTTCCAACAGTCTCCCACTTGCACTAGAGTCACCAATCTAGTTACATTGTGATGAATCGAACACCCATAGAGTTCTGTGTTGATCATGTTTTGCACGCGAGAGAGGTTTAGTCAACGGATCCGCGACATCGTGATCCGTGTACTTTGCAAATCTCTATGTCTCCATCTTGAACATTTTCACGGATGGAGTTGAAACGACGCTGATGTGCTGGTCTTCTTGTGAAACCCGGCTCCTTGGCAAGGGCAATAGCTCCAAGTTGTTGTCACAGAAGAGTTTGATCGGCCCCGACGCATTGGGTATGACTCTAGGTCGGTGATGAACCTTCACCCAAATCGCCTCATGCGCTGCCTCCCGAGGCTGCCATGTACTCCGCTCACACGTAGATCCCGCCACGACGCTTCGCTAAATGCCTGCAAATTCAGCTACCGCTTCCACCATTCAACATATACACGATCCGGTTTGTGACTTAGAGTCATCCAGATCCGAGTCGGGTTAGCATCGACGTAATCTTTTACGACGAGCTCTTCGTCTCCTCCATAAACGAGAAACATGTCCTTTGTCCTTTTCGTGTACTTCAGATATTCTTCGACCGCTGTCCAAAGGTTCCTTGCCGGATTACTTTGGTATCTTGCAACCAAACTTACGGCAAGGTTTACATCGGTCTGGTACACAGATGGCATACATAATAGATCCTATGGTCAAGCATAGGGATGACACTCATCTTTCTTTATCTTTTTTGCCGTGGTCGGTGATCGAAATGAGCTCAATCTCACACCTTGTAACATAGGCAAGAACCCTTCTTGACTGATCCATTTTGAACCTCTTCAAAATCTTATCAAGGTATGTGCTTTGTGAAAGACCTATGAGGCGCTCGATCTATCTCTATAGATCTTGATGCCCAATATATAAGCAGCTTCTCCAAGGTCCTTCATTGAAAAACACTTATTCAAGTAGGCCTTAATGTCATCCGTGAATTTTGTATCATTTCCCATCAAGAGTATGTCATCTACATATAATATGAGAAATGCTACAGAGCTCCCACTCACTTTCTTGTAAACGCAGCTTTCCATAAGTCTCAGATAAACCCAAACGCTTTGATCATCTCATCAAAGCGTAATGTTCCAACTCCGAGATGCTTGCACCAGTCCATAAATGGATCGCCGAGCTTGCATACTTTGTTAGCGCTCTCGAGGATCGACAAAACCTTCCGCTGCATCATATACACAGCTCTTCCTTAAGATGTCCGCTATGAAATGCCGCTTGACGCCCATCCGCCATATCTCATAATCATAGTATGCGCAATTGCTAACATGATTCGGACGGACTTCAGCTTCGCCACGGAGAGAATGTCTCGTCAGAATCAATCCTTTGAACTTGTCGATAACCCTTAGCGATAAGTCGAGCTTTATAGATGGTAACATTACCATCCGCAGTCCCGCCTTTTTTTAAAATCCATTTGTTTTCTATCGTCAGCCGATCATCGGGCAAGTCTCACAAAGTCCATACTTTGTTTTCATACATGGATTCTATCTCTGGATTTCATGGCTTCAAGCCATTTGTTGAACTGGGCCCGCCATCGCTTCTTCATAGTTCAAGGTTCATTGTTGTCTCAACAACATGATTTCTGGTGATGTGGTCGCTGCATTGGACCACTTGTCCGGAACATTGAGTCCTCGTGGATCATCATTTAAGGTTTCCTGGGGGCCATGTATTTACTTTCCGCTCGAGAGGTAGTATCTTCATCGAAGTTCTACTTTCCTCCCACTTACTTTCTTTCGAGAGAAACTTTTTCCGTAAAGCATCCGTTCTGGCAACAAAGATCTTGCCTTCGGATCTTAAGTAGAAGGTATACCCGATAGCCTTTTAGGGTATCCTATGAATACGATTTTTCGACTTGGGTTCGAGCTTTTAGGTTGAAGTTTCTTGACATAAGCATCGATCCCCAAACTTTTAGAAACGATAGCTTAGGTTTCTTCCCAAACCATAATTCATACGTGTCTCTCAACGGATTTAGACGGTGCCCTATTTAAAGTGAATGTAGCTGTCTCTAGAGCGATCCCCAAAATGATAGCGTAAATCGGTAAGAGACATCATAGACCGCACTATATCCAATAGAGTGCGACATGACGTGTCGACACACCGTTTCACCGAGGTGTTCCAGCGCGGAGTTGTGAAACGATTCCACATTTCCTTAAGTGTGTACCAAATTCGTGACTTAAATATTCTCCACGATCCGATCAGAACTTTATCTTTCGTCACGTTGATTCTCTACCTCATTCTGAAATTCCTTGAACTTTTCAAAGGTCTCAGATTTGTGTTTCATTAAGTAGACATACCCATATCTACTCAAGTCATCAAGGAGAGTGAGAACATAACGATATCCTCCACAAGCCTCAACGCCATTGGACCGCATACATCGGATGTATGATTTCCAACAAGTTGGTTGCTCGCCCATTGTTCCGGAGAACGGAGTCTTGGTCATTTTGCCTAAGAGGCATGGTTCGCATGTGTCAAACGATTCATAATCAAGAGACTCTAAAAGTCCATCAAGATGGAGCTTCTTCATGCGCTTTGACACCAATGTGACCACATGGCAAAGTGCACAAGTATGTGGGACTATCATTATCAACTTTACATCTTTTGGCATCCACACTATGAACATGTGTAATATTACGCCAGATTCATTAAGAATAAACCATCGACCATCTGAGCATGACCATAAAACATATCTCTCATATAAATCGAACAACCATTATTCTCTGATTTAATGAGTAGCCATCTCAGATTAAACGAGATCCAGATACAATGTTCATGCTCAAACTTGGCACTAAATAACAATTATTAAGGTTCAAAACTAATCCTGAGGTAAATGTAGAGGCAGGCCGTCACGGCATCACATCGACTCGAACCATTCCCGACGCCAGATCGCCACCTCGCCCTTCGCCAGCCTCCGCTTATTCCGCAGTTCCGCCGTGAGTTACAAATATGAGCAACGGCACCGATCAAATACCCAGAGTTACTATACGAAAATCGGTAAGGTACACATCAATTACATGTATATCAAATATACCTTTGGTGTTGCTGCCTTATCCGCTAAGTATTTGGGGCGCCTCGCTCCAGGACCTTCCTTGCAATAAAAGCACTACTCCCCAGCTTGGGTCCATTCTTTTGACTTCTTCCGCAAGAACAGGCTTACCGCGCTAACATCTTTGCCGCCCTTCTTGAAGTTCTTCTTACCCTTGCCCTTCTTGAACTTAGTGGTCTTATTGACCATCAACACTTGATGTTCTTTTTGATTTCAGCCGACTTCAAAGATCGAGAACACTTCAGAATGGTCTTACCATCCCCTCATGTTGTAGTTCATCACAAAGCTCTTGTAGTTGCTGGGAGCGATCGAGGATTCGCCAATGACCGCCTCATCTCGAGGTTAATGTTCACCGGTCATACGGTTAGCAACCCATACATCTTCTGGATGTGCTCACCGATGTAACTGCTTTCCATCTTACAATCAGAGAACTTGTCGAGACATCATATCTCTCTGACCCGCATGAGCTTGGAAAACTAGTTTCAGCTCTTTCAACATCTCATATGCTCCGTGATGCTCAAAACGCTTTGGAGCCCTGCCTAAGTCAGAAGCATGCCGTGATCGAACGAGGGAGTAATCATCAAGACGAGTTTGCCAAGCGCTCATAACGCCTTGGTTCTTCGACGGAGCGGCACCTAGCGGTCCTTCTAGGACATATTGTTTCTCGCAGCTATGAGGATGATCTCGTGTTCCGGACTCAAATCAGAGAAGTTGCCGCCATCATCTTTCAGCTTGGTTTTCTAGGAACGCGCTGAAGTTCATGTTGACATTAGCGCTGGCCATTGATCTACAAGACATATTTGCAAAGGTTTTAGACTAAGTTCATGATAATAAAGTTCTAATCAAAATTATGAACTCCCACTTAGATTAGACATCCTCTAGTCATCTAAGTGTTACACGATCCGAGTCGACCAGCCCGTGTCCGATCATCACGGAGACGGACTAGTCATCGCCGTGAACATCTTCATGTTGATCGATCTTCCATACGACTTCGTGTTCACCTTTCTTCGTCTCCGTGTTCCGAGGCCATGTCTCGCACATGCTAGGCTCGCTAAGTTAACCCTAAGTGTTTTCATGCAGTAAACCGTTTTACACCCGCTGTATGTGAACGTAAGAATCCATCACACCATCATCACGGGTGCTTAGAAGTTTACTTAACCGTAGCAACGGTGCACAGTTAGGGGAGAACACTTGAAATTTTAGTAAGGATCATCTTATTTACTACCGTCGCCCTAAGTAAACAAGATGCATAAACATAATAAACATCACATGCAATTATATAGTTGTGACATGATATGGCCAATATCATAAAGCTCCATTGATCTCCATCTTCGGCTCCATGATCATCTTGTCACCGCTTGACACCATGATCTCCATCATCATGATCTCCATCATCGTGTCTTCATGAAGTTGTCACGCTAACGACTACTTCACTTCTATGACTAACGCTTAGCAATGAAGTAAAGTAGTTTACATGTATGCTTCTTCAATGACACGCAGGTCATACAAAAAATAAAGACAACTCCTATGGTTCTGCCGGTTGTCATACTCATCGACATGCAAGTCGTGAATCCTATTACAAGAACATGATCTCATACATCACAATTCATCATTCATCACAACTTCCGCCATATCACATCACATGATCAATCGCTGCAAAACAAGTTAGACGCCCCTAATTGTTGTTGCATCTTTACGTGGCTGCATTGGGTTCTAGCAAGAACGCTTTACCTACTCTAATCACCACAACGTGATTTTGTCAACTTCTATTTACCCTTCATAAGGGCCCTGTTCATCGAATCCGCCCCAACTAAAGTGGAGAGACAGACACCCGCCACCACCTTATGCAACTAGTGCATGTCATCGGTGGAACCGGTCTCACGAAGCTGCACGTAAGGTTGGTCCGGCCGCTTCATCCCACAATACCGCTGAGCAAGAAAAGACTAGTAGAGGCAAGTAAGATGACAAGATCAACGCCCACAACAAATTGTGTTCTACTCTGCATTAGAGAACCACGACAGACCTAGCTCATGATGCCACTGCTGGGGAACGCCGAGTAAAATTAAAATTTTCCTACGGCTTCACCAAGATCCATCTATGAGTTCATCTACAACGAGTCTAGGAGAGAGTTTGCATCTACATACCACTTGTAGATCGCGTAAGGAAGCTTGCAAGGTGATGATGGAGTCGCACTTAACGTGATTCAAATCACCGATGTCCAAGTGTTGAACGGACAGCACCTCCTGCTCAACACACGCGACGGGACGGGACGACGCCTCCTCCGTTGATCCAGCAAGGAGGAAGGAGAGGTTGAGGAAGATCAGCTCCACCAGCACGACGACGCAGTGATGGTGGAGAAGCAAGATTCGGCAGGCTTCGCCGAAGCACAACGGAGGAGGAGAGTGTTGGAGGAGGGAGGGCTGCGCCTGGCATGGTGCAGCAGCCTCCCTCCCCCCTCTATTTATAGGGGGAAGGAGAGGCCTACCTCTAGATCCATCTAGAGGGGGGCACAAGGGGGGGACTTGCCCTGAAGCCAGCGGGCGCCACCTAGGTTTCAACCCTAGGCTAGGCAGGGCCCGGGGGGTAAGGCGCCAGCCCACCTGGGCTGGCCACCTCCCCCACGCAGCCCAGGGGCCTCGGGAGGGGTGGCTCCCCTGGACCCCTCGAACCTTCCGTGGCCCCTGCATACATACCGAGAGCCCTCAAACTTTCCGTGTCCTCTTTAACAACTTCCTATATAAATCTTTACCTCCGACCTTCCCGAACTCCTCGTGACGTCCGATCTCATCCGGACTAACAACATTCGTAGTCACGCACTAGTCTTCCTACTAACCCTAGCGCCACCGAACCTTATGTGTAGACCCTACGTTCGGAGACACGCAGACATGACCGAGACGACTTTCGCAATAACCAACAGCGGGTCTCGATACCCATGTTATTCTACATGCTCCTCGATGATTTCATCGTTGAACCACGATGTCGAGGATTCGATCAAACCTAGTATGCAATTCCTTTGTCAATCGGTACGTTATTGCCCGAGACTCGATCATCGCAGATCCCAATACCTTGTTCAGTCTCAAGCTATCGCAAGTCACTTTACTCGCATCAGAATGCATGATCCCGCACAACACCTTGGTCACCTTTGAGCTCATTATGATGATGCATTACCGAGTGGGCCAGAGATACCTCTCCGCCATACGGAGTGACAAATCCTACCTCGATCCGTCAACCCAATCAGATACTTTCGGAGATACCGTAATGCACCTTTATAGTCACCCAAATACGCTGTGACGCTTGATACACCCAAGGCACTTTCACGGTAACCGGAGTTACACGATCTCATGGTCGAAGGAAGAGATACTTGACATTGGCAAAGCTCTAGCAAACGAACTACACGATCTTTTATGCTATGCTTAGGATTGTTCTTGTCCATCACATCATTCTCCTAATGATGTGATCCCGCTATCAACGACTATCCAATGTCCATAGTCAGAAACCATGACTATCTATTGATCACAACGAGCTAGTCAACTAGAGGCTCACTAGGGACATTTGTGGTCTAAGTGTTCACACGCATTATACGATTTCGATAATACAGTTATAGCATGAACAAAAGACAATTATCATGAACATTGAAATATAATAATACTTTTTATTATTGCCTCTAGGCATATTTCCAACACTAAGAAGGACAAAGTCGCCTCCGCATGTGCATTGATTTTCAAGTACATCAATCGGGCCTGCCCGAAAGATCATTTTCCTCTCCTCGAGCAGATCAAATTAAGGAATCCTCGCTCATGGATGCGAGATTGTCTTTCTAGACGCTTATTCCGGTATCAATGATCCATCCAGATGGTCCCGACGAGATAAAAAACAACTTTCATCACTCCATTCGGGTGCTTCCTGCTTATATCACCATGCCATTCGCCTCAAGAATGCCGGAGCTATTTATAATGATTCAAGTGTTTGCCTTCACCAAATCACCGAATACCGTGAAGCGATATGGATGATATCATCGCTAATGTGTCTCAGTTTGCCTACCTCGACTACTAAACATTTGCCAACCTCAAGTAAGTGATATATCGAGCTCACCATTAAAGTGATCATCGGAGTTCCTGTGGAAAATTACTCGGTTTTCTTCGCCTGGAGCGAGGAATTGATGCTAATCTGTAGAAGATAGGCACTAATCTCTAATGAAATGCCCCGTATGAAAAGTAACGGCGTCCAGAAAGCGCATCGGATGCTTGGCCGTGATAAGTCGATTCATCCTTACTACCGGTGAAAAGGCTCGGCTTTCTTACTCACCGGCGAAGAAGGTTCAAGTTCGCGTGGACTCCGTGGTTGATGCAGCGCTTGGTTTAGCTAAAAGTTCTGCCTCTCCACCGCCGGTGCTTTGCTGCCCCAACCAAGAAGAGCCTTTTGCCGCTTTATGCATCGCAGCCGCAGACAAGTCGTCAAGATAAAGGCTTGCTACGAAAGGGAAGAGGAAGGAAAAGCCTTCAAAGTTCAGCGTCAGCGGTATTATTTGTCCTCAAGTCTTGACTCATCCAAGCAGACGCCATCGGTTTAAAAGGGATATACACCACTAAGAAGGTTGCCATTATTTCCATCATTCCATCATATTGTTACGAGGCCTGCCACTGAGATTCTGACAACAGAGATAACTGCTCAGTGCTTAAATGCATTGAACTTCTTCCACTTACAGAATTGAGGCAAAGGAGCCATTAAGTCCCACGTATAGCAGATTTCTCGAGTGGATCACAGCGCAATCCAACAAGTCTACTTGGAGCATTGGACCATGCCCTTGGATGGCGGTCAGACTGCCGAATGGTTCCTGTCGGGGTTGTTCTCGTCTCCCCAAAAGAGAGAGGAAGCTCAAGTATTTGCCCCTTATCTACTTTTATTCCTCCAACAATGAGGCAGTGTATGAGTCCCTTTTATATGGATTATGCGATGGCCATCTCTATCATGCCCACACCACGATGGTCTACGTATTCAGATTTAGTGGTCAAATTGTGCATTAAGGAGGCACGTGGAGAAGCTCAACATGGCACCATACTAGCAATGCAGTGAGGAAGCTGCAAAAGAAGTTCGAGGGGTTATAACTCCACTACATCTCCGACTGAAAAATCAAAAAGCCAGATGATCCGCAAAGATAGGTTCCAAAAGAGAAGCCATTCCGAGTGGTGTGTTCTTGGAGTATATACTCACTCACACAAACAAAGATCTTCATTCACGTAGAAGCTCCACAGCCCATGAGTGCCACAGATCCCACCGAGGTTAAGGTCCCAGCATGGGTGGCATTTGGTCATGGAGGCTTTAGTGGTCATTCCCACTGGACAATTCCTTATATCGCGTATATTCCGAGTAAAGAACTCCCAGTAGCATGAGTAAGAGCCTCGCAGAATGTCTGTCACAACCAAAGCCTTCCTTACCGTTATCAAAGGACAGCGCCATAGAGAGAAAGCGCCACCGGAGTTGGCCAAAAATGTATAACGCCGAAGAAGTTCGAATATTCCTCAATGATATCCATCGGGGACCCTGGTAACCATGCGCCCCTTCCGACACATCGTGAGCTAAAGCATACCGAGCTGGATTTCATCAACCAAGGCCAATGAGATGGCAATGGAAATAGTGGACAAGTGCGAAGGATGTCGCTTACTCCAATATGTCACACAAGCCCGCAGACAGCTCAAGACCATCTTCACATGCCCGCTTCCTTTCGCAGTCTAGGGTTGGACATGGCTGGTCCCTTGAGAATGTGTCGGAGTAGTTTCAATGCATGTACCGGGTAGTAATGACAAGTTCACCAAGTGGATTGAGGCAACACCAATCAAGAATCTTTTACGCCGCATCATCGCTGTTACCTTCATCAAGGAGCCGACGCCGAGCATGGAGTTCCCCGCATGCGTCATCACGATAATGGGTCTAATTTTGTTTCGAAGAATCCGCCAAGGATTTCACAACGCCAAGGCACACGAGTCGACTACGCCGGTCGCCGCATCCGCAGCCTTTAATGGACAAGCAGAGCGAGCCAATGGTTTAATCTCTCGGCCGTTAAACCCGATCGATGCGTGATCTCAAGCACGCGGCCGGAGCATGGGTCGATCTAACTCCCTTCGGTGCTCTGTTTATGGACTACACCCAATCGGATTAATCGAAGAACTCCATTGTTGATGGTCTATGGAGCTGAAGCGCCTTTGCCGAAAGTGATCTTCTTCACAATGCTCCTGGAGTTGAACTCCATAGCAAAGTAGTCGAGTTGCAAGCTCCACAGACGCAATGACCTTCTAGAGGAAGAAAGGAGATACCATCGATCCGATCGACCATCTACCAACAGATTTATACGCTTTCACGACGTAAATGTGATGAGGTCGAGCCTTGGAGAAGGAGATTCAGTGTCCGAGTGGGATCAGCATAGAACCACACAAGCTCGCTTCCTTCTGGGAGCGACCCTTCATCGTCCACTGTTGTTCTCCGCAACGGGTCATACCTTTTTTTACAACGTCCGTATCACAAATATCAAGAGCCTCGAGCTTGAAACGCCGGATCTTCCTCGCACCATTTTACACTTAAAGTTTTTCACTCGATGAGTTGTAATAAAGTACTTCGTAGTTCATGGATTTCAAATAATAGTGTCATAATTCCTCCATAATTTTTGTCACTTTTATTTTGTACCATAAAATTTTCCTCAAAGTGGCTTAGAATAATCCGCTTTACTTAAGTTTAAAATCCCGCCAGTGGTGACTCCACCGGAGGTTTAGCCGAACCGCTGTTAAAATCCACCGGGAAAAGCCACCACTGGGGCTTAGCCCCAAGACTGCCGTTATAAATCCCACCGAGTGGTGCCGACTTCCACTGGGGCTTAGGCACCAAGACTCACCTGTTATAAAATCCCACCGAGTGGGGACCCACTGGGGCTTAGCTGCAGCCCTGCTCCCTGTTAAAAAACCACCGAGGGAAGGACTCCACTGGGCTTAGCCGCAGCCCGGTCGCCAAGTTAAAAAATCCACGAGTGGTGGTTTCACCCTGGGAGGCCAGCTGCACCGCACCGCTTGTTCAACATGGCCCAAGGAGGACGAGGTGCAGTCGATCGACCCCTGAGCTTCGCTTAAAATACAATGTGCACTGCAGGAGGACGAGGTGCGGTGACCGCACCTCCTCCGAAGCGCTTTAAAACAACGCGCCAAGGAGGACGAGGTGCAGGTCGACCGACCCTCCTCTGAGCCCACAAGTACAACATAAAATCCTACCGAGGAAGAGCAACCTCACTGGGGCTTAGCGCAGCCCGGCCCGCTAAGGTATAAATCCACCAGTGAAGAGCAAACCTCCACTGGGGGCTTAGCCGAGCCCAGTGCTCCTTAAGAAAAAAATCCCACCGAGTGAAGAAACCCTCCCGGGGCTTATGCAGCCTAGTGCTCGCTTAAGGTAAACCACCGAGGAAGAGCAAACCTCTACTGGGGCTTAGGCAGCCCGGGTCGCCTAAGATAAAAAATCCTACCGAGGAAGAGCAAACCTCTCACTGGGGGCTTAGCTGCGGTTTCGCTTAAGATATAAAATCCACCGAAAAGGAGCTTAACCTTCACTGGAGGCTTAGCAAAGAAAGGGCCGCAAGGAATAAGTCGATCTAGGATCTTGGTGAACCCCCAGCGACATTTCAGAAAAGCAATCATATTCAAACATCAAATCCAAGTTTAGGTCGATAAGAAGGAACTGGAGTTCAAAGGCAAAGCCT
>JAHHZJ010008128.1:0-10761 GCA_021437245.1 Aegilops speltoides | reverse complement strand
CGGCATCACCGACGCTTTCATGAACAATGAATTCTTCATGATTCTTCAAGAGGAATGACATCCTCCTGCCTTTGAACTTGATAGAATCCTCAAAGTGGTTCATCTAACACGTAGGTAGGTGCTCTTTCATCCATTAGTTTCATCGAACCGCACATCTACAAGGTCAACAATCTTGTGAAGAACAATGTTGAAGACTCTATAGGTGCAGTCCTTTCCGAACCAAGCATAAAACCTTCATGTGCTTGTGCAAATTTAGAATTGTGGTGAGGATCTCAATCCAACATTTAGCAATCAAGACTTTGAAATAACTCACATTGGGTTTCTTGTCTGAGGAGTTCATAGGCCGCCTTCTTGAAGAATTTGTGAAGATATACTCCATGATGTGGCACGCAAGATCAATTGATCAATCCAAAACGCGAGGCGTTTTGTATTCATCAAGCATAGTGCAGCCATCTCAACAAGAGTTCTATTCTTGGCTCCACGAGCCATTTTGGTGAGGAGTATAGGGAGCGATAACTCATGAGTAATACCAAGTTCATCAAGATAGTCATCAGACCGAATTTTGAACTCCGCCCATTGTCACTCGATGTGCTTGATCTTCACACCAAAGTTGGTTGAAGCCCTCGAGGAAAATCGCTTGAAGACTTCGCACTTCATGTTTGTGGGCAACAATGTGTACCCATGTATATCGAGAGTAATCATCAACAATGACAAAACCATATAGAGATGCATCATTAGTGACCGCGAGTAATGATTAGGTCCAAGAGGTCCATGTGAAGCAATTCAATGGACGAGTAGTGGTCATGATAGTCTTCCGGATGCTTGGCCTTGGTCATTTTTCCAGCTTCACAGTTCGGATAAGTGATCCTTGAGGAATTTGACATTCTCAATGCCAATGACATGCTTCTTCTTCGCAAGCTGGAAATTTCTCATGCCCAGTGACAAGTCGCGTGCCATAGCCAGCCTTCCAAGCTTTTGCAAGTAGACACACCGGTTGTGGTCCTCAGAGAAAATCAACATTAACAAATCTCCTCTCCTAAAGCCTTCAAGACTTTGGAATTGTCGCCCATAATCACAACACAAATATTTGCCAAAGACAACAACCATATCAAGATCACAAAGCATTGAGATCGACATGAGGTTGTATCCTAAGGACTCAACAAGCATGACTTTGTCCATGTGTTTATCCTTAGAGATTGCAACCTTACCAAGACCCACACCGACTTTTGCTTTGTCAGAAAGATGATATGCTTGAGATGTGTGATAAGGAGCATCCATCAATAGATTCTTGTCACCAATATGTGATTCGTACATCCACTATCGAGGACCCACTCAGAGTTTTGGGTTGATCATCCTGCAGATGAATTAGTGTAGCTATAATCTCATGCTTCATCAAGAAGAATATGATATCAAGTTCATCGATGAATTTCATCAAAGAAATGATATAGCAAGATGAGGACGGTGAAATGAAGGTTCATTTCATCATGATTCGCTCAAGGCCCTTTCAGCAATTTTGTCAGTCCCCAAGAAATTCTTTAGATTAAAGCACGCCCGAGACCCGACTCGCAGAAGAGATTAGTTCTTTTCTTCACCACCCACATCTCAAGGTGGCAAAGAGTTCATCACTCGAAAGCACCATACAAGAATGGTGGCATAGAAGCCAAACCATTTTGTTTCACATAAGAGGGGTTAGGTAAGTATATGAATAAGCGAGAAATTCTTCGAGGACTTATGAACATAATGGTTTGAAGAATAATGCACATATTCATAGCCCTAGCTCTACCCCTCGCGAAATGTAATTGTTAGCACGATGATAATCATATGAGGACTTTGATCCTTTGAGGAATTTGATCCACGTGAGGAATTTGGTCCGTATGAGGACTTGGATCCATATGAAGAATTTGGTCCATATGAAAAATTTGATCCGGGGTTCTTGTTCTTCATGTGGTGTCATGAGGACATTCACCAAGACTTTCAAGGCACTTTGGGAACCCAGATTTTCTTCATAGGAGAACCATTCCCACAGCTTAGTGCCAACATATCTTGCAAATACTTCACCATTCTGATTTTTGAACAGTTTATAGTTGGAGTCAAATGACTCATCAAGAATGAGGAGATTCACATGTAAAGCCAGATAAGTTAGATGGATCAACTGAGGTCCCTTTGCAAAGAACCCATGAGGTTTTGGGGTACTGTGCTTCCAATATGTTCCATCAGATTAAGTTTCTCTCAAAGGCAATTCTTCCTAGGGTTTCGTTGAGGATCTGCTTTTAAGCACATCACAAAGAGTCCGATGCCCTTTGAGGCTTTTGTACATGCTCACATGTACAATTCCTTCAGCCCGCATTGTCAAGGATACTAGCAATGTCCTCATGAGGAATTAGTGATAGCAGAGGCAGGTGAAGAATTTGTAATAGCTTGAAGCATTTGAACATTCAGTGAAGAATTAGCGATTCACGCTCAATGCACTTTAAGCATGGAGGAACAAATTTTCGAGAAGCTGATTTGTTGAAAGTAATGAATCGCGCTTCCTTCGAAGATCTTCATAACTCACTCTTAGCTTCTCAAGATCTTGCTTTCTTTGAAGAAATTCATAAGAAAGTTTCTCATGATCGATAAAGAGAGTTATGATGACTTGAAGGTTATCAAACCTAGACAAGTCACCAAGATTTTCATCAGTATTTTAGTGCATCCATTTCTTCACCCAACATATCATCACTTTTGTCTAGCATGTTTTGAACCTTTCAAGAGCCCTTGTTGTTTTACAGCAACCTTAGAAAGTTTAGAGTAATGGCTTGAGATCCTCATCGATTCATTTTCACTAGATTTAGAGGAGGTGTATTTGAGTACCTTTGCACCTTTTGCCATGAAGCAATAGGTGGGAGCGTAGTCATCATTATCTTCATCGCTTGTCGGTGGGTCAGTTTTCAGGTTGAAGATGGACTTGTTGATTTAAAGCAAAGGGCGAAGCCAAACTCGCCACACCAGATTCAGATTCTTAGACGCCCTCTTCCTCATGTTCCTCGATTCAGCTTCGAGTCCATTTCTTGCCAATGAATGCCCGAGCCTTCTTGAGCTGCTCTTCTTGTGAGATGAAGACTCGAGGATTTTGATGACGAAGATTTGACGATTTTTCTTCTTCGTGATCATCGTAACTCGTAATCCTTGTATTTCTTCTTCTTCAATTCCTTTTCCCAATCGAGGACAATCTTGAATATAGTGACCAGTTTCTTGCATTTGTGGCATGCCTTCTCTTATAGTCATTGGATGAGGAATCACCGCTTCTTGAGGATTTTCCAAAGTACCACGCCTTGAGAACTTCTAGAATTTCTTCACGAAAGCAAAGGCTAGCTCCTAGCTCATTCTTCAGATCACCAAGGCTACTACCGTAATCCTCACATTCAGAGTCGACACAGCCTTGGCCTTCGTGGCACGTGGTTTGCCATAGCTTGAACCATAGAGATCTCTTTTCAGCCAGCCGAACTCGTGAGTATTTAGCCTTCGAGGATATCGCAGGATCAAGAGACTTGTAGTCAGCCCGCTCTTGTATCATCATCCTAGAGTATCAAATGAGGAATCAAGCAATCTCAACAGCTTTTCACCACCTCATGATCAAGGATGTCATGGCACCGAGGGCTTGAAGCTCATTTGAGATGTCGCTGAGGCGATCAAAGGTTTGTTGACATTTTCATTGTCGAGTCTTTTGAAGCGTTGAAGAGATTCAAGAACATCAACTCGAGAGTCACGCTGAGTTGAGACTCCTTCATTCACTTTGGACAGCCTATCCTGTATAAGCTTTAGCGCAAAGCACTCACTCTTCCATTGTCCTTTACTCGATGACTACATAGGATATTCTTTTCTTGAGAATCGAGTTGCTTGAATCTCTTCACATCGGTAGTTCGCTGAGGGTGAGACATGAGGGAACACCATTTTCCACAACATACCGTAGATTGTTGTCAATTGCCTCAAGATGCATTCGTGATCTTATTATTCCAGAGGGGTAGTCCGTCCCATCAAAGGTAGGACACCCACCGAGACCTTGATCATACCAGCGGCCATATAACTAAAACTCCAAAGTAAAAAAATCACACGTAACAAGGGAGTACCTTGCTCGATACCAATTGAAAGTGCTATATCGACTAGAGGGGGTGAATAGGCATTTTATGAATTTTCAACGAGGAATTTGTCGTGAGGAAATTCCTTAGCTAAGACTACTTGCAATGGTAAGTACTCAAGTAAGCATAATGTATACAAGCATGGTCATCATGATGAAATTAAGACTAGCACAGAGAGTACGTAAAGTTAATCACAGATAACACAAGATGAAGACAAACAGACTAAAGAAATTGAACTGAGGAAATTGAGAAAGTCTTAGTCAAAGTCTTCAAACACGATATGAACAAACACTCAACACAAGAATGAGGAAATGAAAGGGTTGAGGAAATAGAACCAGTTAGGTTGGTGAAGACAATGATTTGGTAGACCAGTTCCAACCTGTCTCGGCCAGTACGTCTGGTTGAGCGGCTAAGTATTTAAACTAGGACACACAGCCCCGACACCTAGTCACCGAGAAAGCACGCTCAGACACCTAGTCCTCATCAGATTCTCCTTGAACTAAGGTCACAGCACTGGCCCAATCACTCGGGGTAGTCTTCTAGCGACTTCCAAACCTTCACAGACTTGGTCACTCGGCCATCCACAATTCCTCTTGATGTTTCTAGACCATGACGCCTAACCGTCTGAAGAAGCATGTTCAAAGGTAATGCCGCCGATCCATGCAGATCAATTTCTTCAAAGGATGCTCAATCACTTTGGGTTTGTAGGTTTGGTTTTGGGTTTTCTCACTTGATGATTTTCACCAAAGTCCCTGAGGATGGGTTGCTCTCAAATGACAAGTGCCAAGTTCTTCTGAGCAGCCAACCAGCTAGTGGTTGTAGGGGGCGGCTATTTATATCCTAGGAGCAGCCCGACATGATAAGACATAAATGCCCTTCAATGATATGACCGTTAGGTGGATAAGATATTTTGGGACAGCAACAAGAGCAAAGAACGGTCGGAAATTTGACTCTCAAATTCATCGTGGCTATCATGTTCCTCATCGTAGGCACCAGACCGGCGACTTCCTAACTCCTCGCCGAATAAATTCATCAATGACTGTAAGAACTTCGCCTCTCACATCAAGAAAGTGACTGAATCAGTATGAGATTTCCAAAGGCTTCACTCAAGGATTGGTAGGTGTAGGATTTTGAGTTGAGCATCACATGGAAATTTTTCTTAGTATTTCCTCGATTCCCTTTAACAAAGACGGTGTTTCCTATGACTCAAGAAAGAGAAAATGAAACTACGAAAACAAAAGTCTTCACGCTTCATGTTCCACAAATGAATACCAAGTCTTCAAGGTCACACCAATTTTTCACTTTCAAAGTCTTCGTAAAGTTCGTAATATCAAGTCTTCAACAAGAACTTCATTTTTAGGGTCAACTTTCTCTCAGAATATCAAACTCCTCATAGACTTATAGACCTGTGTACACTCACAAATGCATTAGTCCCTTAACCTGTCTTCAATACCAAAATCACTAAGGGGCACTAGATGCACTTACAATTTGTGTGGTGATTGTGTTCCCAATCGCCGCCTCCTGTGTCACCCCCAAATCGTGCAAACACGCACAAACTCAGATTTCATACTTTGCAAAAATGAAACAACTACGCTTAGCTCCATTTATGTCATTGCCGCCCGCCTTTCTACATGTCGAGGAGCCGTAGAACTGAGTTATCATCCCTTGCACCGCTGACCAGGCTGCCGATGCTAGGACGGCCGGACGCTATTCTCCTGCCGTTGCCGCTTATCGAGGGGACGCATTTGCACGACGTCACAAGGTTCATGGCGCCGAAGCTTTGATCTCCTTGTAGGTCCGCACCCATGCGCTCCACCTGCTCACGAACGTTGTCCACCAGCCGCCCACTTGAGGGCGGTCTCATCATCGACGGCCAACCCGTGCTCCTTCTGACGGGAGCAACCCCAGCCTCGGCTTCGCCGACGAGGTGGGAGGAATGAGGGGAGGGCGGCCACCGTTGATGACGAGGGTGCCGCTATGGTGCGGCACCCAGCGCGCTCCTGCAGCTCCGGCTTGACGCCAGCTACGCTGGCCCGTGAACTCCCCGTGGCGCGTAGAGAAGGACGGGGCATCGGGTACCGAGCCGCCGCGTTGCCGTCTCGGCGTGGTCAAGGACGGCTTAAGGGTGCGGCCGGCACGCCCCACCATTCCGCACCACCCGCCGGGCGCTGAGGCGCCGCGAGATGGCACTCGCTTATGGAGGTGACCTGGTCGGTGTGGCGCGGTCATACATCGCCCACGCGTGTGGCTGTCGGCGCATACTCGCCTGCTCCGCTACGCCCGACAATACGAACGGATGCGCGCGATCTGGCGCTACTGCTCGCCCAAGTGGCACCGGGCACCGGACGCCGGGCGGCGCTTAGCCTCCACGAGCCCGCACCCATCGTTAGAACATTGCGAAAATAAAAATTTCCCACGGTTTCACCAAGATCCATCTATGAGTTCATCTAAGCAACGAGTCAAGGGAGTGAGTTTGCATCTACATACCACTTGTAGATCGAAAAGGAAGCGCTCAAGGATGGTGATGATGGAGTCGCATCGCCAGATTCGATCACCGATGACCATGTCGAACGACAGCACCTCCGCTGCTCAACACACGATGGGACGGGAGATGTCTCCTTCTTGATCCAGCAAGGGGAAGGAGAGGTTGATGATGATCCAAGACGACGATGCAGTGGTGGATGCAAGAGAATCAAAGCAGGCTTGCAAGCTTACTACGGAGGAGGACGAGGTGTAGCAGGGGGAGGCGCCAATGCACAGGTGCGGCTGCCTCCCCCGCCTCTCTTATATAGGACTCAGGGGGCCGCCCGGGAGATCCAACCTTGGCCAGGCCGGGGTGGAGTACCCCAAGGCATGTGCGCCTCACCCTAGGGTTTCAACCCTAGGCGAGGTGGGCCTAGGCGACCAGCCCACTATGGGCTGGCTCCTCCCACTTCAGCCCATGGGGCCTCCGGATGGGTGGCCCCACCTGTGGACCCCCGACCCTTCCTGGTCCCAGATTTTACCGGTGACCCTAAACTTTCCGATGGCCAAATACCACTTCCTATATATAATTCTTTACCTCCGACCATTCCAACTCCTCGTGACGCTCGGGATCTCATCCGGACTCAACAACATTCTGATGCTGCATACTCATATTCATACAACCCTAGGCCACCGAACCTTATGTGTAGACCTACGGTTCGCGACACGCAGACATGACCGAGACGACTTCGGCAATAACCAAACCGGATCTGGATACCCATGTTGGCTTCTACATGCTCCTCGATGATTTCATCGGTTGAACCACGATGTCGAGGATTCATCAAACCTCGTGATACAATTCCCTTGTCAATCGGCACGTTATTTGCCCGACTCGATCGCTGGTATCCCAATACCTTGTTCAGCCTCGCATCGCAAGTCACTTTACTCGCACAGAATGCATGATCCCATGACCAACCACTTGGTCACTTTGAGCTCAATATGATGATGCATTACCGAAAGTGGGCCCAGAGATACCTCTCCGTCATAACGGAGTGACAAATCCTGGCCCAATTCGTAAACCCAATGTACACTTTCGAGATACCTGAGTGCACCTTTATAGTCACCCAGCCATTGCCAGACGCTTGATACACCCAAAGCACTCCTACTATCCGGAGTTACACAATCTCATGGTCTAAGGAAGAGATACTTGACATTGAAAAGGTCTAGCAAACTAACTACACGATCTTTGTGCTATGCTTAGGATTGTCTTGTCCATCACATCATTCTCCTAATGATGTGATCCCGTTATCAACTACATCCAATGTCCATAGCTAGGAAACCATGACTATCTGCTGATCACACCGAGCTAGTCAACTAGAGGCTCACTAGGGACATATTGTGGTCTATGTATTCACACGTATTATGATTTCGGATAATACAGCTTATAGCATGAATAAAAGACAATTATCATGAACAATGAAATATAATAATACTTTTATTATTGCCTCTAGGCATATTTCCATCTCCCACTTGCACTAGAGTCACTAATCTAGTTACATTGTGATGAATCTAACACCCATAGAGTTCTAGTGTTGATCATGTTTTGCTCATGAGAGGTTTAGTCAATGGATCATGACATTCAGATCCGTATGTACTTTGTAAATATCTATGTCTCCATCTTGAACATTTTCATGGATGGAGTTGAAACGACGCTTGATGTGCCTCGGTCTTCTTGTGAAACCTGGCCCTTCAAGGGCAATAGCTCCAGTGTTGTCACGGAAGAGTTTGATCGGCCCGACGCATTGGGTATGACTCTAGGTCGGTGATGAACCTTCACCCAAATTGCTTCGCGCTGCCTTCGAGGCTGCCATGTATTCCGCTCACATGTAGAACCCGCCACGATGCTCGCTTTGCACCGCACCAGCTATTGCTCCACCATTCAACATATACACGATCCGGTTTGTGACTTAGAGTCATCCAGATCCGTGTCGAAGCTAGCATTGACGTAACCTCTTTACGCAGCCTTTCGTCACCTCCATAAACGAGAAACATGTCCTTTGTCCTTTTTGGTACTTCAGATATTCTTGACCATTGCTCTAGTGTTCCTTGCCAGATTACTTTGGTACCTTGCTACCAAACTTACGCAAGGTTTACATCAGTGTCCGTACACAAGATGGCATACATAATAGATCCTATGGCTGAAGCATAGGGATGACACTCATCTCTTCTTTATCTTTTGCCGTGGTCAGGACTCGAGCCGAGCTCAATCTCACACCTTGTAACATAGGCAAGAACCCCTTCTTGACTGATCCATTTTGAACTTAAAATCTCATCAAGGTATGTGCTTTGTGAAAGACCTATGAGGCGCCTCGATCTATCTCTATAGATCATCATGCCTAATATATAAGCAGCTTCTCCAAGGTCCTTCATTGAAAAACACTTATTCAAGTAGGCCTTAATGTTGTCTGTAAGTTCTATATCATTTCCCATCAAGAGTATGCCATCTACATATAATATGAGAAATGCTACAGAGCTCCCACTCACTTTCTTGTAAACGCAGGTCCATAAGTCTCAGATAACCCAAACGCTTTGATCATCTCATCAAAGCGTAATGTTCCAACTCCGAGATGCTTGCACCAGTCCATAAATGGATCTTGAGCTTGCATACTTTGTTAGCGTTTAGGATCGATAAAACCTTCCCGATCATATTACATGCTCTTCCTTAAGATGTCCGTTAAGGAATGCCGCTTGACGCCCATCTGCCATATCTCATAATCATAGTATGCAATTGCTAACATGATTCGGACGGATTTCAGCTTTGCTACGGAGAGAATGTCTCATCGTAGTCAATCCCTTGAACTTGTCGATAACCCTTAGCAACAAGTCGAGCTTTATAAATGGTAACATTACCATCAGCATTGCCTTCTTCTTAAAATCCATTTGTTTTCTATCGCCACGATCATCGGCAAGTCCACAAAGTCCATACTTTGTTTTCATACATGGATTCTATCTCGGATTTCATGGCTTCAAGCCATTTGTTGGAATCTGGGCCCGCCATTGCTTCTTCATAGTTTGAAGGTTCACCGTTGTCAACAACATGATTTCCGTGACAGGGTTGCCATACCACTGGTGCGGAACGGTCCTTGGACCCAACGGTTCAAGAGTAACTTGATCCAAAGTACCTTTGATCATCATTATTTTGCTCTTTTCATTGGTGTAGGCATCACAGAACATTTTCCGAGCTGCACCACTTTCCCGCTCGAGAGGTAGTACTTCATCGAAGTTCTACTTTCCTCCCACTTACTTTTCGAGAGAAACTTTTTCCGTAAAGCATCCGTTTGGCAACAAAGATCCCCGGATCTTAAGTAGAAGGTATACCCAATGGTTTCTTTAGGGTATCCTATGAAGACGATTTTTCCGACTTGGGTTTGAGCTTTTCAGTTGAAGTTTCGACATAAGCATCGTGATCCCCAAACTTTTAGAAACGATACCTTAGGTTTCTTCCCAAACCATAATTCATACGGTGTCGCCTCAACGGATTTAGATGGTGCCCTATTTAAAGTGAATGTAGTTGTCTCTAGAGCGTATCCCCAAAATGATAGCGTAAATCGGTAAGAGACATCATAGACCGCACCATATCCAATAGAGTGTGATTACGCTCGACACACCATTACGCCGAGGTGTTCCAGGGCGTGAGTTGTGAAACGATTCCACATTTCCTTATGTGTACCAAACGTGACTTAAGTATTCTCTCCACATCCGATCAGAGAAACTTTATCTTTCGGTCATGTTGATTCTCTACCTCATTCTGAAATTCCTTGAACTTTTCAAAGGTCTCAGACTTGTGTTTCATTAAGTAGACATACCCATATCTACTCAAGTCATCATGAGAGTGAGGACATAACGATATCCTCCGCGAGCCTCAACGCCATTGGACCGCATTATCGGTATGTATGATTTCCAACAAGTTGGTTGCTCGCCCATTGTTCCGAGAACGGAGTCTTGGTCATTTTGCCCATGAGGCACGGTTCGCATGTGTCAAATGATTCATAATCAAGAGACTCTAAAAGTCCATCAAGATGGAGCTTCATGCGCTGACCAATGTGACCATATGGCAAGCACAAGTATGTGGGACTATCGTTATCAACTTTACATCTTTTGGCATCCACACTATGAATATGTG
>JAHHZJ010008125.1:0-18163 GCA_021437245.1 Aegilops speltoides | reverse complement strand
TTTTGTTAGTGGACGTAAAGAGCGCCGTTATGCGTAAACGCTTACTACTATGATCTCGTAGCTGCAGCGCTTGATGGTAAACACGCTGTTACTATCGCGGCATAGCGGCAGCGGTTTATAAGAAACGCCGCCGCTACTATGGTACGAAGCGGCAGCGGTTTATAAGGAACGCTACTTTCATCGCCGTCGCTACGCCAGTTTTCATTTTTCTTTTTCCTTTATTTTATCCCACTTTTATTTCCCGAGGGCAAAGGAACTAAGGGAGAGGCGATATATATTGCATCATTTGACGTTAAATATGTATGCAAAATAGGAACATATATATTACACATCATATGGCTAAGTGTATACAAAATAGGAACATATATCTATTACACATCATTGGACCCATAACATACGCTTTCCTCGCTGTCGACGCTGCTTTTGAGTCAGCTTCTTTCCTTCTTGTTCGTCAAGAATAATTGAGCCCCTCATTGTGACTTTGCCTTTCCATGGAGTGCGATTTTTCTTAGGTAACGAGTATTGATTCTTCTTTGACGATACTTCATCATCGCCGCCATCTTCCTCATTGGGTTTCAGATCGATCATAGTCTTCCTCGCTGGCTTACTCCATCCATTTCAATGATGTTCCTTTCGCTTCTCCTCACGCACAACACGGCTGGGATTGCGCTGGTCGCTTATGAAGAAGCATTGTGTCACGGCTTAGCGGTACCCATGGCTCGCTTTTTGCGAGAAGCGCTGATTGTAGCGCCTTTGGCGGGTATAGTCATGGTAGTGAACATCCGCTTTCTTTCGACATTCTTAGCCCATCCGACACGGAACATCGCCGGTTGTGCAGTCCAGAGTAGTCAAGCCCCAGCATCTCCTCGACCTTCCATAAAATCGCTCGCTTGTGCCGCCGTTGTCGCCGCCGGTCATGCATTCCATCGCCACCCTCGAAGTTCCGATCATCACCGTCCCATATCTTTTGCCTCCGTAGAACGTATCCGCTGATATCATATGCCCGATAGGTTACGAGGTTGGGCGAGGGGCCAATGCTAAGGCGATATGAGCAATCCGTCCTTAGAGCCCTCCGGGATTAGCAATATGCTTTTGAACCAATGCAGAAAGTGGAGTTGTGCTTCTAGTAACTTCAAGCGTCCGCCTCCGCATACCCCCGTCACGACATTTCTTGCGATAATTTTTTGTGCAAAGGCTAACGAAGGATCTACTCGCTCAGGTGTTGTAGCACTACCAAGTTTGCTCACAAAATCGCTAGGCCGATCCGAGTATGCCACGTGCGCTCTCGCGACCGCTATAAAGGACCATCTCCTTCGAGCCTCCCATCGCGGCTTGTTAACGGCAAACCAACACTAACACCAGCGTGCTGGTCCGCACTATATAGAAAATTTCACGTAAAGAGATGCACTCTTGTGCCAAATAGCCCCGGACGATGCTTCCATCCGGACGGACATGTTACTTAACGAATCCTTTGATGATCCCATTCATCCTCTCAAACGGCATCATGTTGTGCAGGAATGACGGCCCCAGTCTATTATGTCATCCACAATATGGACACACAGATGCACCATCACGTCAAGAACGCGGGCGGAAGTACATCTCAAGCTCATTCAAGATCACAACGATCTCTTCCTCGTAGCCTTTGAGCTGCTTCACATCGATCGACTTTCGAGAGATGACGCCAAAAAGTTGCAGAGACCAATAAGCCGCTTCACGGACGTGTTTGTCCATTATCCTCTAAGGGCAACAGTAGTATTCAGATCATCATCACATGACAAATATGAGACTTCATCCCGCTGAACCTTTTCTTGTCCGTGGTTCAGATATCTCGCTTATCTTGCCACAAGAATCGAACTAACTTTCACTCCCCGTGAAGGCACTTAAAGAATTGATTGATCTCACCGACTTAAGGTGAAGCAAGAGGGGGCAATAATCTTCTTTCTTTAATTTCTTCTGCCCTTCTTCTCCCGTGCTCGCCTCCGCTCTCTCTCGCTCGACATTTTACGGGCGGCATGTGCAGATCTTCCTGATTTTTAAATCTTGTAAGTCTTTTTCTGCCTTCGCCCATCCTTGGTCTTATCCGCATGTTCATCGCTGTTATGAGCAAACTCTCAAGGACATTCTTACAGATATGCATTTGATCTAGGCAATGAGGTGTATCGAGTTTGTGCAAGATCAAGTCCTGCAACACGCACCTCGCCTTCCATACCTTCAGCAGCTGCTCGCGCCTTTCATCGCTTTCCTTGCGCACAGGCACTCATTCCAGCTTTTTCAACAGCTCATCGATTTCGGCATCGCCCGCTTACGTGGAGGTCCTCGATGCTCGCCGTGACCATTGAATAGATCTCCACGGTTTCTCCACGGTCGCCCTGCTCGCCATCTTCGGCGCCCCATGTACACGATTTTCCCTGACCCGCCATCTTTCCTTGACGTTAGTCGCCGAGACGTTGTATCATCCATGCACCGCTGCATCCGCAATATCCATGGCACACCTGGCCCGCCACATATCTCAGAATCGAGATAGTCCTGCGACCGCCGTGATCAGCGCCGCTCTCATGTTGAAATACTCACCTTTGCCGGGCGCCCCATGTCTTGGCCGGTGTTTTCCATAACGGTCTAACTCCTCTTGAAGTAGCCCCGTGATACAAATTAATATTATTTCCCGTTGTTTGGGCCCTTGAATAAGCATGCTCATGTGAATGTATTTCGATTTCATGCACAACCAGGGGAGGTTGTACATCCATACAAACACGGGCCATGTACTATGGTTGGTGTTCTCGTTGCCAAACGGATTCATGCCATCGGTACACGCCGCCGAGCACGATGTTCCTTGCATCACATTCAAAATACCGATAGAAGCTGTTCAACGCCTCCACCGCTTCCATCCTTCACGTGTCTCACCTTCGGATCATCTCCATCGTCGGGCTTCTTCCTCCGCTGCCAGCGCAGATTAGCTTTTGCTTCCTTGGGATCTACAAAATACCTCCGAGACGGGAGTGATCGTAAGTACCATACAACTTCTCGGGACATTTCTTCCCGCCTTCTTGTATCGAGAAGCATTGCACACCGGACAGCTTGTTTTCCCGCTGCGTTCTTCCGATAAATTATGCAATCGCTGATGCATGCATGGTATCTAACGGTGGCAGATCAAGAGGGCACACGATCTTCTTGGCCTCATCAACACTAGTAGGACATAGATTACCCAAGGAAGAACATCCTTTAGGTACTTGAGATGCTCATCGAGGCTAGTGTCGGTCCATTTGTTTTAGCCTTCGCCTTCGGAGTTGGAGCGTGAAACTCAACCGGTCACCTCAGATTGCAACCATCATACAATGGAGTGTTCGAGTTCACCACCGCTTGCTCCAAATTAGCCTCCTCTCTAGAAGCAGCTCTCAAGATTGCCTCTCATGGGCAATGCTTGAACATGAGGGTCCCGCGACAATTGAACTTAGCACCGATTTAACTCGCTGCCGTGGAGTCCATGTCGCTCTTCTCCGCCGCCATGTCCGCCCTTCTCCTCCGCCATGTCCGCCCCTTCTCCGCCGGCATGTCCGCCTCTTCCCGCCACGCCATTATCGATCATCTCTTCGCCTTTGCCCTGCGGTCATCATTTCGCCCGCCTCGGCATCCTCAACATCGCTATCCTCATCTTCAATTATCCACCTAGTATAGCCATCCATGAAACCAATATGAGCAAAAAGCGCTCGACACTTCCACCATCGCCATGGGGGTCGAGCCAAACTATTCCTTTGCATTTTCGACACGGACATAAAACCTCTCGTCCGGTTATTTTCTTTTCATGTCTTGCATCACCGATCGCAACCACCTGTCCACCATCGCTCCAATCGACCATCGCCAACTCGCATTGTAATAATAAAAATTGATTGTAAAAATGCATGCATGCATCAAAGTCATAAAAAATTTGGCATGACCTTCCCTAAAAATAGGACATATATGGATCTAGAGTTTGTCGAATTACCAAACGGAAATAAATCGACATTTCGCAAAACATAGGCAACTCAAAAGCACAATTTGCAAGGCCAACTCATGCCACACACACAATTTCCACAAACATATCACACACACATAAACACATTTCCATTTTGCAAAAGCATGAAAGTTTCATCACCTCTATCTTGATGGTCAAGATGATGTTGTAGGGAGATCAAAAGTGCACAAATTAAGCTCTTCTTGACAAAGATAGATCTAGTTAGGGGGCAATAGGTCACTTAACTAAATCCTACATCTACCTAGCTACCTAATTTGGAAGGAGACAACTTCAACTAGTGGAGGGGGAAGGAAAAAGAGAAAGGAGATGCATTAATGGAGGTGGTGTAGTTATGTAGGAGTAATGAAGAGAGAGAAGGTGGATAGAGAAGAGAGGGAGTAATGGGGAGAAGTATTGAGAAGAAGAAGAGTGAGAGGGGACCATGTGGTGGAGGGAAGAGAGGAGAGGGGAGGTAGGGGAAGGGAAAAAAGTTAGAGTGGGAGCATGTGGTGGAGGGAAGAGAGGAGAGGGGGAGGAAGGGGAAGGGAAAAAGCAAGGGGAGGGGAGGGACGGTTTGGGGTTGCTGGGGTTAGCAAGAGGCCAGGAGAAACTGCTGTTGCTAAGCAAAACGAGCAGCAACGCTGCCAGTAAGGCGCCATCGCTAATCGGGACAAAAATGGCGGCATTTTGAAACTTACCAGCAAGCGATCTCGAGGAAACCGCTTACACATTATTCAGCTAGCAAGAGCGCTGCTTTCTGCGACCGCTGCCATCGCTATTTAGAGGTGGGGGAACACCGCCGGTCGATATTTGTAGCAGCGTGTTTCTGTGCCGAGCTGCCATCGCTAAATATTTAGCAAAGCGAAGTTTACGCAAAGCGCGCTACAACTACTTACCAGCAGCGCTCTATTTTGAACCGCGCTGCTGCTAAGATTCTGTGTATAGGCTTTTCCCTAGTAGTGATAGATGAGCAATTTATCGAGGTGTTTTTAACCGACCTTTGTTTTCGACTCACATATGGCCGGGTTTAGGCCAAATTCACAACTTGAGGTCATAATCGGTACCTAATTTGGCAAAATGTTGTGAACGGCGCTTGTCGAGGATGGTTTTAGGCCAACTTCACAACATGAGGTCATATATCGGTACCTAATTTGGCAAAATGTTGTGAACGGCGCTTGTCGAGGATGGTTTGGATAGCAAAAAGTTCTTCTGGCCGTGCCATAGATGAGCAATTTATCGAGGTGTTTTTGGCCGACCTTTGTTTTCGACTCACATATGGCCGGTTTTAGGCCAAATTCACAACATGAGATCATATATCGGTACCTTATTTGGCAAAATATTGTGAACGGCGCTTGTCGAGGATGGTTTGGATAGCAAAAGTTCTTTCCGCCGCCATAGATGAGCAAGTTATCGAGGTGTTTTTGGCCGACCTTTGTTTTCGACTCACATATGGCCGGTTTTAGGCCAAATTCACAACTTGAGGTCATAATCGGTACCTAATTTGGCAAAATGTTGTGAACGGCGCTTGTCGAGGATGGTTTTAGGCCAACTTCACAACATGAGGTCATATATCGGTACCTAATTTGGCAAAATGTTGTGAACAACGCTTGTCGAGGATGGTTTGGATAGCAAAAGTTCTTTCCGCCGCGCATAGATGAGCAAGTTATCGAGGTGTTTTTGGTCGATTTTGTTTTGACTCACATATGGCTTGGTTTGCTAGCCAAATTCACAACATGAGGTCATATATCGGTACCTAATTTGGCAAAATGTTGTGAATGACGCTTGTCGAGGATGGTTTGATAGCAAAAGTTCTTCCGCCGTGCCTTAGATGAGCAAGTTATCGAGGTGTTTTTGGCCGACCTTTGTTTTCGACTCACATATGGCCGGTTTTAGGCCAAATTCACAACATGAGGTCATATATCGGTACCTAATTTGGCAAAATATTGTGAACGGCGCTTGTCGAGGATGGTTTGGATAGCAAAAAGTTCTTCCGGCCGTGCCATAGATGAGCAAGTTATCGAGGTGTTTTTGGCCGACCTTTGTTTTCGACTCACATATGGCCGGTTTTAGGCAAATTCACAACATGAGGTCATATATCGGTACCTAATTTGGCAAAATGTTGTGAACGGCGCCGAGGATGGTTTGATAGCAAAAGTTCTTCCGCCGCGCTATAGACTTAGCTAGTTATCGAGGTGTTTTTGGCCGACCTTTATTCTCGACTCACATATGGCCGGTTTTATGCCAAATTCACAACATGAGGTCATATATCGGTACCTAATTTGGCAAAATGTTGTGAACGGCGCTTGTCGAGGAAGGTTTGATAGCAAAAGTTCTTCCGCCGTGCCATAGATGAGCAAGTTATCGAGGTGTTTTTGGCCGACCTTTGTTTTCGACTCACATATGGCCGGTTTTAGGCCAAATTCACAACATGAGGTCATATATCGGTACCTAATTTGCCAAAATGTTGTGAACGGCGTTTGTCGAGGATGGTTTGGATAGCAAAAAGTACTTCTGGCCGTTCCATAGATGAGCAAGTTATCGAGGTGTTTTTGGCCGAACTTTGTTTTCAACTCACATATGGCCGGTTTTAGGCCAAATTCACAACATGAGGTCATATATCGGTACCTAATTTGGTAAAATGTTGTGAACGGCACTTGTCGAGGATGGTTTGGATAGCATAAAGTTTTTCTGGCCGTGCCATAGATGAGCAATGTATCGAGGTGTTTTTGGCCGACCTTTGTTTTCGACTCACATATGGTCGGTTTTAGGCCAAATTCACAACATGAGGTCATATATCGGTACCTAATTTGGCAAAGTGTTGTGAACGGCGCTTGTCGAGGATGGTTTGGATAGCAAAAAGTTCTTCCGGTCGTGCAATAGATGAGCAAGTTATCGAGGTGTTTTTGGCCGACCTTTGTTTTCGACTCACATATGGCCGGTTTTAGGCCAAATTCACAACATGAGGTCATTTATCGTTACCTAATTTAGTAAAATGTTGTGAACGGCGCTTGTCGAGGATGGTTTGGATAGCAAAAAGTTCTTCTGGCCGTGCCATAGATGAGCAATGTATCGAGGTGTTTTTGGCCGACCTTTGTTTTCGACTCACATATGGCCGGTTTTAGGCCAAATTCACAACATGAGGTCATATATCGGTACCTAATTTGGCAAAATGTTGTGAACGGCGCTTGTCGAGGATGGTTTGATAGCAAAAGTTCTTCCGCCGTACATAGATGAGCAAGTTATCGAGGTGTTTTTGGTCGACCTTTGTTTTCGACTCACATATGGTCGGTTTTAGGCCAAATTCACAACTTGAGGTCATAATCGCAACCTAATTTGGCAAAATGTTGTGAACGGCGCTTGTCGAGGATGGTTTTAGGCCAAATTCACAACATGAGGTCATATATCGGCACCTAATTTGGCAAAATGTTGTGAACGGCGCTTGTCGAGGATGGTTTGATAGCAAAAGTTCTTCCGGCCGTGCCATAGATGAGCAATTTATCGAGGTGTTTTTGGCCGACCTTTGTTTTCGACTCACATATGACCAGTTTTAGGCCAAATTCACAACATGAGGTCATATATCGGTACCTTATTTGGCAAAATATTGTGAACGGCGCTTGTCGAGGATGGTTTGAATAGCAAAAAGTTCTTTTGGCCGTGCCATAGATGAGCAAGTTATCGAGGTGTTTTTGGCCGATCTTTGTTTTCGACTCACATATGGCCGGTTTTAGGCCAAATTCACAACATGAGGTCATATATCGGTACGTTATTTGGCAAAATATTGTGAACGGCGCTTGTCGAGGATGGTTTGGATAGCAAAAAGTTCTTCTGGCCGTGCCATAGATGAGCAAGTTATCGAGGTGTTTTTGGCCGACCTTTGTTTTCGACTCACATATGGCCGGTTTTAGGCCAAATTCACAACTTGAGGTCATAATCGGTACCTAATTTGGCAAAATGTTGTGAACGGCGTTTGTCGAGGATGGTTTTAGGCCAACTTCACAACATGAGGTCATATATCGGTACCTAATTTGGCAAAATGTTGTGAACGGCGCTTGTCGAGGATGGTTTGGATAGCAAAAAGTTCTTCTGGCCGTGCCATAGATGAGCAATTTATCGAGGTGTTTTGGTCGACCTTTTGTTTTCTGACTCACATATGGCTCGGTTTTAGGCCAAATTCACAACATGAGGTCATATATCGCACCTTTATTTGGCAAAATATTGTGAACGGCGCTTGTCGAGGATGGTTTGATAGCAAAAGTTCTTTCCGTCCGCGCTATAGATGAGCAAGTTATCGAGGTGTTTTTGGTCGAATTTTGTTTTCGACCACATATGGTCGGTTTTAGGCCAAATTCACAACTTGAGGTCATAACCGTACCTAATTTGGGAAAATGTTGTGAATGGCGCTTGTCGAGGATGGTTTTAGGCCAACTTCACAACATGAGGTCATATATCGGTACCTAATTTGGCAAAATGTTGTGAACGGCGCTTGTCGAGGATGGTTTGGATAGCAAAAAGTTCTTTTGGCCGTGCCATAGATGAGCAAGTTATCGAGGTGTTTTTGGCCGACCTTTGTTTTCGACTCACATATGGCCGGTTTTAGGCCAAATTGACAACATGAGGTCATATATCGGTACCTAATTTGGCAAAATGTTGTGAACGACGCTTGTCGAGGATGGTTTGGATAGCAAAAAGTTCTTCTGGCCGTGCCATAGATGAGCAATTTATCGAGGTGTTTTTGGCCGACCTTTGTTTTCGACTCACATATGGCCGATTTTAGGCCAAATTCACAACATGAGGTCATATATCGGTACCTAATTTGGCAAAATGTTGTGAACGGCGCTTGTCGAGGATGGTTTGATAGTAAAAGTTCTTCCGGCCGCGCTATAGATGAGCTTAGTTATCGAGGTGTTTTGACCGACCTTTGTTTTCGACCACATATGGCTGGTTTTAGGCCAAATTCACAACATGAGGTCATATATCGGCACCTAATTTGGCAAAATGTTGTGAACGGCGCTTGTCGCGATGGTTTGATAGCAAAAGTTCTTTCCGGCCGTGCTATAGATGAGCTAGTTATTGAGGTGTTTTGGTCGACCTTTGTTTTCGACTCACATATGGCCGGTTTTAGGCCAAATTCACAACATGAGGTCATATATCGGTACCTAATTTTGCAAAATGTTGTGAACGGCGCTTGTCGAGGTTGGTTTGATAGCAAAAGTTCTTCCGCCGCGCTATAGATGAGCAAGTTATCGAGGTGTTTTGGTCGACCTTTATTCTCGACCACATATGGCCGGTTTTATGCCAAATTCACAACATGAGGTCATATATCGGTACCTAATTTGGCAAAATGTTGTGAACGGCGTTTGTCGAGGATGGTTTGATAGCAAAAGTTCTTCCGCCGCGGCCACAGATGAGCAAGTTATCGAGGTGTTTTTGGTCACCTTTTGTTTTCGACTCACATATGGTTGTTTTAGGCCAAATTCACAACATGAGGTCATATATCGGCACCTAATTTGCCAAAATGTTGTGAACGGAGTTTGTCGAGGATGGTTTGATAGCAAAAGTACTTCCGCCGTTCCATAGATGAGCAAGTTATCGAGGTGTTTTTGGTCAACTTTGTTTTCAACTCACATATTGCCGGTTTTAGGCCAAATTCACAACATGAGGTCATATATCGGTACCTAATTTGGTAAAATGTTGTGAACGCACTTGTCGAGGATGGTTTGATAGCATAAAGTTTTTTCCGGCCGCCATAGATGAGCAATGTATCGAGGTGTTTTTGGTCGACCTTTTGTTTTCGACTCACATATGGCCGGTTTTAGGCCAAATTCACAACATGAGGTCATATATCGGTACCTAATTTGGCAAAGTACCTAATTTGGCAAAGTGTTGTGAACGATGAGCGCTGTTTTTGGTCGACCTTTGTTTTCGACTCACATATGGCTGGTTTAGGCCAAATTCACAACATGAGGTCATTTATCGTTACCTAATTTAGTAAAATGTTGTGAACGGCGCTTGTCGAGGATGGTTTGATAGCAAAAGTTCTTCCGCCGCGCATAGATGAGCCGGTCGCGCAATAGATGAGCAAGTTATCGAGGTGTTTTTGGTCGACCTTTGTTTTCGACCTTTTGTTTTCACATATGGTCTTGCTTTTGAGGCCAAATTCACAACATGAGGTCATTTATCGCTACCTAATTTAGTAAAATGTTGTGAACGGCGCTTGTCGAGGATGGTTTGATAGCAAAAGTTCTTCCGCCGTACATAGCAATTTATCGATAGATGAGCAATGTATCGAGGTGTTTTTGGTCGACCTTTTTTATCTTTGTTTTCGACTCACATATGGTCGGTTTTAGGCCAAATTCACAACATGAGGTCATATATCACCTAATTTGGCAAAATGTTGTGAACGGCGCTTGTCGAGGATGGTTTGGATAGCAAAAGTTCTTCTGGCCGTGCCATAGATGAGCAAGTTATCGAGGTGTTTTTGGCCGACCTTTGTTTTCGACTCACATATGGCCGGTTTTAGGCCAAATTCACAACTTGAGGTCATAATCGGTACCTAATTTGGCAAAATGTTGTGAACGGCGCTTGTCGAGGATGGTTTTAGGCCAAATTCACAACATGAGGTCATATATCGGTACCTAATTTGGCAAAATGTTGTGAACGGCGCTTGTCGAGGATGGTTTGGATAGCAAAAAGTTCTTCTGGCCGCGCCTAAGATGCATAGATGAGCAATTTATCGAGGTGTTTTTGGTCGACCTTGTTGGTTTGATAGCGTACTCACATATGACCAGTTTTAGGCCAAATTCACAACATGAGGTCATATATCGCACCTTATTTGGCAAAATATTGTGAACGGCGCTTGTCGAGGATGGTTTGAATAGCAAAAGTTCTTTCCGCCCTGCCATAGCTGCGCTATCGAGGTGTGAGCAAGTTATCGAGGTGTTTTTGGTCGATTTTGTTTTCGACCACATATGGCAAATGTTGTGAACGTTTTAGGCCAAATTCACAACATGAGGTCATATATCGGTACGTTATTTGGCAAAATATTGTGAACGGCGCTTGTCGAGGATGGTTTGATAGCAAAAGTTCTTCCGGACGGCCATAGATGAGCAAGTTATCGAGGTGTTTTTGGTCGACTTTGTTTTCGACTCACATATGGCCGGTTTTAGGCCAAATTCACAACTTGAGGTCATAATCGCCTAATTTGGCAAAATTTTGTGAACGCTTGTCGAGGATGGTTTTTAGCCAACTTCACAACATGAGGTCATATATCGGTACCTAATTTGGCAAAATGTTGTGAACGGCGCTTGTCGAGGATGGTTTGGATAGCAAAAAGTTCTTCTGGCCGTGCCTAAGATGAGCAATTTATCGAGGTGTTTTTGGCCGACCTTTGTTTTCGACTCACATATGGCCGGTTTTAGGCCAAATTCACAACATGAGGTCATAATCGATACCTAATTTTGCAAAATGTTGTGAACGGCGCTTGTCGAGGATGGTTTGGATAGCAGAAAGTTATTCTGGCCGTGCCATAGATGAGCAAGTTATCGAGGTGTTTTTGGCTGACCTTTGTTTTCGACTCACATATGGCCGGTTTTAGGCCAAATTCACAACATGAGGTCATATATCGGTACCTAATTTGGCAAAATGTTGTGAACGGCGCTTGTCGAGGATGGTTTGGATAGCAAAAAGTTCTTCTGGCCCTGCCATAGATGAGCAAGTTATCGAGGTGTTTTTGGCCGACCTTTGTTTTCGACTCACATATGGCCGGTTTTAGGCCAAATTCACAACTTGAGGTCATAATCGGTACCTAATTTGGCAAAATGTTGTGAACGGCGCTTGTCGAGGATGGTTTTAGGCCAACTTCACAACATGAGGTCATATATCGGTACCTAAATTGGCAAAATATTGTGAACGGCGCTTTTTAGGCCAAATTCACAACTTGAGGTCATAATCGTGCCAATTGGGCAAATGTTGTGAACAAAGCTTGTCGAGGATAGTTTTAGGCCAACTTCACAACATGAGGTCATATATCGGTACCTGCTTTTGCAAAATGTTGTGAACGGCGCTGTCGAGGATGGTTTGATAGCAAAAGTTCATTCTGGTTGTGTTTTAGATGAGCTAATTCATTGAGGTCATAATCGGTGCCTAATTTTGCAAAATGTTGTGAACAGCGCTTGTCGAGGATGGCTTTAGGCCAAATTGACAACATGAGGTCATATATCGGTACCTAATTTGGCAAAATGTTATGAACGACGATTGTCGAGGATGGTTTGATAGCAAAAGTTCTTCTCCGCCGCGCTATAGATGAGCAAGTTATCGAGGTGTTTTTGGCCGACCTTTGTTTTCGACCACATATGGTCGGTTTTAGGCCAAATTCACAACATGAGGTCATATATCGGCCTAATTTGGCATTTGGCAAAGGATGTTTGATGAACGTTCTTCCGCCGCCATTGTCGAGGATTTTTGGTCGACCTTTGTTTTCAGGCACATATGCTTTTAAATAAATTCACAACATGAGGTCATAATCGATACCTAATTTTGCAAAATGTTGTGAACGGCGCTTGTCGAGGATGGTTTGATAGCAAAGTTCTTCGGGCCGCGCTATAGATGAGCAAGTTATCGAGGTGTTTTATCGACCTTTGTTTTCACCACATATGGTCGGTTTTAGGCCAACTTCACAACATGAGGTCATATATCGGTACCTAATTTGGCAAAATGTTGTGAACGGCGCTTGTCGAGATGGTTTGATAGCAAAAGTTCTTTTCCGCCGCCATAGATGAGCAAGTTATCGAGGTGTTTTTGGCCGAATTTTTGTTTTCGACTCACATATGGCTCGGTTTAGGCCAAATTCACAACATGAGGTCATATATCAAAATATTGTACCTAGGATTTGGCAAACTTGTACATGTGAACGATCGGTATTTAATTTGGCAAAATGAACGCTTGTCGAGGATGGTAGCAAAAGTTGGTCGCCATAGATGAGCAAATCGAGGTTCTTCCACATATGGTCGGTTTTAGGCCAAATTCAACATGAGGTCCGTGCATTATTTGATGAGCAATGGTTATCGAGGTGTTTTTGGTCGACCTTTGTTTTCGACAACATATGAGTTGTTTTTGGTCGACCTTTTAGGCCAAATTCACAACATGAGGTCATAGGCCATCGGCAACCTAATTTCATAATCGCAAAATGGCAAAATGTAGTGAACGGCGCTTGTCGAGGATGGTTTGATAGAACTTCACAACATGAGGTCATATATCGGTACCTTAATTTGGCAAAATGTTGTGAACGGGCGTCGAGGATGGTTTGATAGCAAAAGTTCTTCCGGCCGCCATAGATGAGCAATTTATCGAGGTGTTTTTGTCGATTTTGTTTTCGACCACATCACCTTTGTTTTCGACTCACATGTCGTTTAGGCCAAATTCACAACATGAGGTCATAATCGATACCTAATTTTGCAAAATGTTGTGAACGGCGCTTGTCGAGGATGGTTTGATAGCGAAAGTTATTCGCCGCGCATAGATGAGCAAGTTATCGAGGTGTTTTTATCGACCTTTGTTTTCACACATATGGTCGTTTTTAAAATAACTTACAACATGAGGTCATATATCGGTACCTAATTTGGCAAAATGTTGTGAACGGCGCTTGTCGAGATGGTTTGAGGCCAAATTCACAACATGAGGACATATATCGGTACCTAATTTGGCAAAATGTTGTGAACGGCGCTTGTCGAGGATGGTTTGCATAGCAAAAGTTCTTCCGCCAAATTCACATAGATGAGCAAGTTATCGAGGTGTTTTTGGTCAACTTTGTTTTCGACTCACATATGGCCGGTTTTTGGCCAAATTCACAACATGAGGTCATATATCGGTACCTAATTTGGCAAAATATTGTGAACGGCGCTTGTCGAGGATGGTTTGGATAGCAAAAGTTTTCTCCGGCCGCGCCATAGATGAGCAAGTTATCGAGGTGTTTTGGTCCGACCTTTGTTTTCGACCACATATGGCCGGTTTTAGGCCAAATTCACAACATGAGGTCATATATCGGTACCTAATTTGGCAAAATGTTGTGAACGGCGCTTGTCGAGGATGGTTTGATAGCAAAAGTTCTTCGGCCGCGCCATAGATGAGCAAGTTATCGAGGTGTTTTTGGTCGACCTTTTGTTTTCGACTCACATATGAGGCCAAATTCATGAGGTCATTTATCGCTACCTAATTTAGTAAAATGTTGTGAACGACGCTTGTCGAGGATGGTTTGATAGCAAAAGTTCTTCCGGCCGCGCTATAGATGAGCAATTTATCGAGGTGTTTTTGGTCACCTTTTGTTTTCGACTCACATATGGCCGTTTTAGGCCAAATTCACAACATGAGGTCATATATCGGCCTTAATTTGGCAAAATGTTGTGAACGGCGCTTGTCGAGGATGGTTTGATAGCAAAAGTTCTTCCGCCGGCCACAGATGAGCAAGTTATCGAGGTGTTTTTGGTCGATTTTGTTTTTGACTCACATATGGCTTTGCTTTTAGGCCAAATTCACAACTTGAGGTCATAATCGGTACCTAATTTGCAAAATGTTGTGAACGGCGCTTTGTCGAGGATGGTTTGATAGCCAAGTTCTTCCGCAACATGAGGTCAAGTATATCGGTACCTAATTTGGTCAAAATGTTGTGAACGGCGCTTGTCGAGGATTTTAGGCCAAAGTTCTTCCGCCGCCATAGATCGTACAATTTATCAAGGTGTTTTTGGTCGGCCTTGTTTTCGACTCATATGACCGTTTTAGGCCATATTCACAACATGAGGTCATATATCGGCACCTAATTTGGCAAAATGTTGTGAACGGCGCTTGTCGAGGATGGTTTGATAGCAAAGTTCTTTCCGCCGCGCCATAGATGAGCAAGTTATCGAGGTGTTTTTGGTCGACCTTTTTTTTTCGACTCACATATGGCCGTTTTAGGCCAAATTCACAACATGAGGTCATATATCGGCACGTTATTTGGCAAAATATTGTGAACGGCGCTTGTCGAGGATGGTTTGATAGCAAAAGTTCTTCCGCCGCGCTATAGATGAGCAAGTTATCGAGGTGTTTTTGGTCGACCTTTTGTTTTCGACTCACATATGGTCGGTTTTAGGCCAAATTCACAACTTGAGGTCATAATCGGTACCTAATTTGGCAAAATGTTGTGAACGGCGCTTCGAGGATGGTCGAGGATGGTTTTTTGGTCGAGTTTTCGCCAACATTCATGAGCCAACATGAGGTCATATATCGTTGTGAACGGCGTAATTTGGCAAACAACATGTTGTGAACGGTGAACGCGCTTGTCGAGGATGGTTTGATAGCAAAAGTTCTTCCGCCGCGCATAGATGAGCAATTTATCGAGGTGTTTTTGGTCGACCTTTTGTTTTCGACACACATATGGGTCGCTTGTGCCAAATTCACAACATGAGGTCATATCGGTACCTTATTTGGCAAAATATTGTGAACGGCGCTTGTCGAGGATGGTTTGATAGCAAAGTTCTTCGCCGTGCTATAGATGAGCAAGTTATCGAGCTGTTTTTATGGTCCTTTGTTTTCGACCACATATGGTCGGTTTTAGGCCAAATTCACAACTTGAGGTCATAATCGGCACCTAATTTGGCAAAGTGTTGTGAACGGCGCTTGTCGAGGATGGTTTTTAGCCAACTTCACAACATGAGGTCATATATCGGTACTCTAATTTGGCAAAACAAAGTTGTGAACGGCGCTTGTCGAGGATGGTTTGATAGCAAAGTTCTTTCCGCCGCCATAGTTCTTCCGCCTGCGCATAGATGAGCAATATGCACTTATCGAGGTGTTTTGATAGGTCGACGCGCCATTGAGCAAGTTATCGAGGTTTTGGTCGACCACATATGGTCGGTTTTAGGCCAAATTCACAACATGAGCGCTCATATATCGGGTCACCTAATTTGGCAAAATGTTGTGAACGGCGCTTGTCGAGGATGGTTTGATAGCAAAAGTTCTTTTCCGTCTGCGCCATGGATAGTCATCGAGGTGTTTGGTCAACCTTTTGTTTTCGACCACATATGTTGAAATAAATCACAACATGAGGTCATATATCGGCACCTTTTGGCAAAATGTTGTGAATGAATCGAGGATGGTTTGATAGCAAAAGTTCGGCTTTAGATGAGCAAGTTATCCATTTTGTTTTCGACCACATATCGGCCGGTTTAGGCCAAACCAACATGAGGTCCATATCAAGACTCTAATTTGGCAAAATATTGTGAACGGCGCTTGTCGAATGGTTTGATAGCAAAGTTCTTCGGCCGCGCTATAGATGAGCAAGTTATCGAGGTGTTTTTGGTCGAGTTTTCACTCACATATGGTCGGTTTTAGGCAAATTCACAACATGAGGTCATATATCGGTACCTAATTTGGCAAAATGTTGTGAACGGCGCTTGTCGAGGATGGTTTGGATAGCAAAATTTCTTCTTTCCGCCGCGCTATAGATGAGCTAGTTATCGAGGTGTTTTTGGTCGATTTTTGTTTTCGACTCACATATGGCTTGGTTTTAGGCCAAATTCACAACATGAGGTCATATATCGGCACCTAATTTGGCAAAATGTTGTGAACGGCTGCTTGTCGAGGATGGTTTGATAGCATAAAGTTTAATTCCTTGTCGCCGGCCGTACATAGATGAGCAATTTATCGAGGTGTTTTTGGTCAACTTTGTTTTCAACTCACATATGGCTTTAGCGAGCCAAATTCACAACATGAGGTCATATATCGGTACCTAATTTGGCAAAATGTTGTGAACGGCACTTGTCGAGGATGGTTTGATAGCATAAAGTTTTTCGCCGCGCCAGATGAGCAATGTATCGAGGTGTTTTATTTACTTTTTGTTTTACACATATGGTCGTTTTAGGCCAAATTCACAACATGAGGTCATATATCGGTACCTAATTTGGCAAAGGTTGTGAACGCGCTAGTTGATGTGATGGTTTGATAGCAAAAGTTCTTCTCGCCGTGCTATAGATGAGCAAGTTATCGGGTGTTTTGGTCGACCTTTGTTTTCGACCACATAATTCACAACATGAGGTCATTTATCGCTACCTAATTTAGTAAAATGTTGTGAACGACGCTTGTCGAGGATGGTTTGATAGCAAAAGTTCTTTCCGCCGTACATAGATGAGCAATGTATCGAGGTGTTTTTGGTCGACCTTTGTTTTCGACCACATATGGTCGGTTTTAGGCCAAATTCAAACATGAGGTCATATATCGGTACCTAATTTGGCAAAATGTTGTGAACGGCGCTTGTCGAGGATGGTTTGATAGCAAAAGTTCTTCCGCCGTACATAGATGAGCAAGTTATCGAGGTGTTTTTGGCCGACCTTTGTTTTCGACTCACATATGGCCGGTTTTAGGCCAAATTCACAACTTGAGGTCATAATCGGTACTTTAATTTGGCAAAATGTTGTGAACGGCGCTTGTCGAGTATGGTTTTAGGCCAACTTCACAACATGAGGTCATATATATCGCACTTAATTTGGCAAAATGTTGTGAACGGCGCTTGTCGAGGATGGTTTGATAGCAAAAGTTCTTCCGCCGCTACATAGATGAGCAATTTATCGAGGTGTTTTTGGTCACCTTTTGTTTTCGACTTACATATGACTGAAGCTTTTAGGCCAAATTCACAACATGAGGTCATATATCGGTACCTTTTATTGGCAAAATATTGTGAACGGCGCTTGTCGAGGATGGTTTGAATAGCAAAAGTTCTTCTCCGCCGCCATAGATGAGCAAGTTATCGAGGTGTTTTTGGTCGACCTTTCGTTTTCGACTCAACATATGGCCGTTTTAGCCAAATTCACAACATGAGGTCATATATCGGCACGTTATTTGGCAAAATATTGTGAACGGCGCTTTCGAGGATGGTTTGATAGCAAAAGTTCTTTCGGGCGCTATAGATGAGCAAGTTATCGAGGTGTTTTTGGTCGACCTTGATTTTCGACCACATATGGTTGGTTTTAGGCAAATCACAACTTGAGGTCATAATCGTATTTAATTTGGCAAAATGTTGTGAACGGCGCTTGTCGAGGATGGTTAGCCAACTTCACAACATGAGGTCATATATCGGCACTCTAATTTGGCAAAAATGTTGTGAACGGGCGCTTGTCGAGGATGGTTTGATAGCAAAATTTCTTCCGC
>JAHHZJ010008124.1:0-22880 GCA_021437245.1 Aegilops speltoides | reverse complement strand
TCTCCTCTCGCTATGCATCACCATGATCTTGGGGCGAGGGAAAATTTTGAAATTCAGCTCCCCATCGCGGCATCCGAGCCTAGGTTTTTATGGTTTGATGTTTTGCACGAGTAGAACACAAGTGAGTTGTTATAAAGTCATACTACCTACCAAGATGTCATACTTTGGTTCAGCGGTATTTGGAGATGGCCCGCCCAATTAAACCAGAGCCGCCGAGACGGTTTCACCGCCACGGCACTCGCTTAAAGGTGACTGGGGTGTCTGCCTTCTCACTTTAGTGAAGAGGGGCTACCCGGTCCTTGAGAAGGTTAAAACGAGTCTATTTGACGAAGTATCGCTTGGGTTTTGATGGGAGACTGGTTCTTGCTGCCCAGAGCCATAAAATTTGCAACAACAAAGTAGAGGACGCCTAACTTGTTTTTGCAGGCATGTTGTGATGTGATATGGTCAAGACGTGATGCTATATTTTATTGTATGAGATGATCATGTTTTGTAACCGGTTTAAACCTGGAGCCATATGGTTGTCCTTATTGTATGCAATGCATCGCTTCGTAATGCTTTACTTTATCACTAAGCAGCGATAGTCGAGAAGCATTAGATTCGAACGACAACGATGCTAGATGGAGATCAAGGTGTCGCACCGGTGACGATGGTGATCGATGGTGTCGGAGATGGAGATCAAAACACAAGACAGATGACCATATCATATCACTTATATTGATTTGCATGTGATGTTTATCTTTATGCATCTTATCTTGCTTTGATCGAGGAGCATTATAAGATGATTCTCACTAAATTATCAAGAAGTGTTCTCCAGATCACCCAAAGTTCGTCGTGCCTGCACCCACGTGATGATCGGGTGATAAGCTCTACGTCCATCTACAACGGAAGCCGTTTGCACACCAAATACCAGTTATACTTGACGAGCCTAGCATATGCGATATGGCCTTAACACGGAGACCAAAGGTCGGTGAATCATATAGTAGATATGATCAAATAAGATGTTCACCATTGAAAACTACTCCATTTCACGGATGATCGGTTATGGTTTAGTTGATTTGGATCACGGATCACTTAGATGACTAGAGGGATGTCCGCCTAAGGGAGTTCTTAAGAATATGATTAATTGAACTTTAATTTATCATGAACTTAGTCCCCGTAGTATTTTGCAAATTATGTTGTAAGATCAATAGCTTTGGCTTGTTTTTATATGTTTATTTTGATATGTTCCTAGAGAAAATTGTGTTGAAAAATGTTAGTAGCAATGATGCGGATTGGATCCATGATCCGAGGTTTATCCTCAATGCCTGCATGTAAGAATTATGTCCTTAATGCACCGCTAGGTGACGATCATTGCAGAGGCAGTGCACGATGAACGTTTGGCTAGCTCAATATGATGACTACTTGATAGTTTTGTGCACCATGCTTTATGGCTTAGAATCGACTTCAAAGATGTTTTGAACATCATGGACCATATGAGATGTTCCGGAAGGAAGTTAATATTTCAAGCAAATACCCGAGTTGAGAGATATGAAGTCTCCAACAAGTTCTATAGCTAAAAGATGGAGGAGAATCGCCAACTATTGAGCATGTACTCGATTGTCCTGGTACTACAATCACTTGAATCAAGTGGGAGTTAATCTTCCGATAAGATAGTGATTGATGAACTTTAGTCACCATCACCAAGTTAGTAGAACTTCGGATGAACTATAGTATGCAAGGGATGATGAAAATGATCCCCGAGTTTTTCATGATGATGAAATCAATGAAGGTAGAAATCAAGAAAGAACATCAAGTGTTGATGGTTAACAAGACCACTAGTTTCCAAGGAAAAGGGAAAGGAAAGGGAACTTCAAGAAGAACCAAGCACGTTGTTCCAATGAAGAAGCCCAAGTCCGACCTAAGCTCCGACTAAGTGCTTCTAACCGCAAAGGGACCGGTCACCGAAGCGTAACTACCCCAAGTATTTGGTGGATAAGAAGGATGGCAAAGGAACAAGGGTATATTTGATAAAGGTTATTGATGTGTGCCTTACTAGTGTTTATAGTAGCCCTCGAGTATTTGATACTTGTTCGGTTGCTAAGAATAGTAACTCAAACGGAGTTGCGTAAAAATGTAAACTAGTTAAGGGTAAGTAACGGTGTGTGAAAGTAGTTTCAAGATTGATATGATCATCATCGCACCTCCCTATACTTTCGGGATTAGTGTTGAACCCAAATAAATGTTATTTGGTGTTTTGGCTGAGCAAGAATATGATTTGATCATGTTTATTGCAATACGTTATTTATTTAAGTAAGAGAATAAACCGTTGTTCGCTTACATGAATAAAACCTTATATGGTTACACACCCAATGAAAATGGTTCATTGGATCTCGATCGAGTGATACACATATTCATAATATTGAAACCAAAAAGATGCAAAGTTAATAATGATAGTGCAACTTATTTGTGGAATCGCCCTTGGTCATAATTGAAGGAGAAGAAACTCCATGCGATGGGATTTTGGAATCACTTGATTATGAATCACTTGATGCTTAAGTAACCATGCCTCATGGGCAAGATGACTAAGACTCCCTCCAAAAAGGAGCAAATAACCCGACTTATTGGAAATAATACAACCGATGTATGCGATCCAATGAGTTTAAGGTATGGGCGGTATCGTTATTTTCCGACCTTCACAGATGATTTGAGCAGATATGGGTATATCTACTTGATGAAACATAAGTCCTAAATAGTTGAAAGGTTCAAAGAATTTCAGAGTGAAGTGGAAAATCATCGTGACAAGAAAATAAGGTTTCACGATCCGATCGCGAGACAAATATTTGAGTTAAAGTTTGGTCTTCAATTCAAACAATGTGGAATAGTTTCACAAATTCATGCCACCGAACACCACATCATAATGGTGTTCCGAACGTCATAACCATACTTTATTGGATATAGTACAATCTATGATGTTTCTTAATTTAAATATCCTTTTGGGATCATGCATTAAAGACCCTATTCACTTAAATAGGGCACCATCTAAACTGCTGAGACGACACTATATGAATGTGGTTTAGCAAGAAACCAAAGTTGTGCTTTAAAGTTTGGGGCGATGCTTATGTGAAAAAGTTTCATCCCTAAGCTCAAACCCAAATCGAGAAATGCGCCTTCATAGAATACCCAAAGGAGATTGTTTAACCTTCTATCACAGATCCGAGGCAAGACATTCTTGTCGAAATGGATCCTTTCTAGAGAAGGAGTTTCTCTCAAAGAAGTGAGGGGAGGAAAGTAGAACTTGATGAGGTAATAGTACCTTCTCCCTTACTTGAAAGTAGTTTGTCGGTAAACCGGTTTCGAGACATCTACACCCAAATAGTGAGGAAGTTGATGATGTGATCATGAAACTTCGGATCAAGTTACTAAGAACCTCGAGATCGACCAGAGTAAGATCCGCACCGGGAGTGGTATTTAAAACCTGCTCCGGAAATCATGCTACTAGATCATGATGAACCTAATTAACTATGAAGAAGCGGGGTGAGCCCAGATTCCGCAAAATGGCTTGAGGCCATGAAACTGAGATATGATCCATGTATTAGAACAAAGTATGGATTTTGATGGATTTGCCCATGACGGCAAACCAAAGAAAATAAATGGATCTTCAAGAGGAAGACCGACGCTGATAGTAGTGTTACTATCTACAAAGCTCGACTTGTTGCAAAAAGGTTTTACAAAGTTCAAGATGTTGACTACAATGAGATTTTTCAATCAGAAGCGATGCTTAAGTCCGTCCGAATCATGTTAGCAATTGCCACAATTTATGAAATTTGGCAAATGGATGTAAAAACTGATTCCGAATGGTTTTCCGGAGGAAGAGTTGTATATGATGCAACCGTAAGTGTTTTTCGATCCAAAGGAGCTAAAAAGTGTGCAAGCTCCAACATCCATCTATGGACCTGCAAGCATCTTGAGTTGGAATATACGCTTTGATGAGTTGATCAAAGCATATAGTTTTGTATGCACTTATGGTGAAGCCTCAGATTTACTAGAAAGTGAGTGGGCACTACAAATTTTCGATAAGTATATGTGAATGACATATTGTAGATCGGAAATAATGTAGAATTATTCTCAAAGCATGGAGTGTTTGAAAGATGTTTTTCAAAGAAAGACCTTGAAGTTCTATATATTGAGCATCAAGATCTATAGAGATAGATCAAGATGCTTGATAAGTTTTTTCAATGAGCATACCTTAACAAGATTTTGAAGTAGTTCAAAATGGAATAAAAGAAAGAGTTCTTGCCCTTGTTACAAGGTGTGAAATTGAGTAAGACTCAAAACCCCACTCCACAGAAGATAGAAAGAGAAAGAAAGTCATTCCCATGCCTTAGCCATAGGTTCTATAAAGTATGCCATGTTGGGTACCTGATCTATTGTATACCCTGCACCGAAGTTTGGCAAGGAGTAAATAGTGATCTAGGAGTAGATCATCCGAATGGTCAAAATTATCCTTAGTGGAATAAGGATATGTTTTCGATTATGGAAGTGACAAAAGGTTGGCCGAAAGGGTTACGCCGATGCAAGTTTTGACACCGATCCGATGACTTAAGTCTCGATCTAATACATATTGAAAGGGGAGCAATTAGCTAGAGTAGCCGGCGAGCATTGTAGACATAGAAAAATTGCAAAATACATAACGGATCTAAATGTGAAAGACCCGCTGACTAAGACTCTCTCACAAGCAAAACATGATCACACTTTTAGTACTTTTGGGTATTAATCACATAGCAATGGAACTAGATTATAATCTAGTAACCTTTTGGGTTGGTCACATGGCGATGGAACTATGGGTGTTAATCACATGATGATGTGAAACTATCGATGTTAATCACATGGTGATGTGATCTAGATTATTGACTCTAGTGCAAGTGGGAGATCAAGGAAATATGCCCTAGAGGTAATAAAGTTATTATTTATTTCCTTATTTCATGATAAATGTTTATCATTCATGCTAGAATTGTATTAACCAAACATGATACATGTGTGAATGCATAGACAAAACATTATGTCACTAGTATGCCTCTACTAGACTAGCTTGTTAATCAAAGATGGTTATGTTTCCCACCATGAACAAAGAGTTGTTATTTGATTAACAAGGTCACATCATTAGTAGAATGATCTGATTGACATGACCCATTCCATTAGCTTAGCACACGACCGTAGTATGTTGCTAACGCTTATCCATGACTTATACATGTTCTTGTAACTATGAGATTATGCAACCCTGCTTATGGAGGAACACTTTGGTGCTACCAAACGTCACAACGAATCGGGTGATTATAAAGGAGTACAAGTGTCTCCAAAGGCGTATGTTGGGTGGGATTTAGATTAGGTTTTGTCACCCGATTGCTCCGGAGATATCTTCCGGCCCTCGGAATGCACATCATCAAGTTTTGGAACTACAACTAATGAGTTAGGGAGATGATGTATTGGAACGAGTAAAGAGACTTGCCGAACGAGATTGAACTAGGTATTGGATACCGACGATCGAATCTCGCAAGTAACATACCAATGACAAAGGAACAACGGATGTTGTTAAGGGTTCCGACCGATAAAGATCTTCAGAAATATGTAGGAACCAATATGGGCATCCGGTCCCGCTGTTGGTTATCGACCGTGAATAGTTCTAGGTCATGTCTACATTGTTCTCGAACCGTAGGGTCCGGACGCTTAAGGTTTCGGAATGTTATTATGAGTTTATGTATTTTGATGTACCAAGAAGTTGAGTCCCTGATGTGATCAGGACATGACGAGGAGTCTCGAAATGGTCGAGACATAAAGATTGATATATTGGAAGCCTATGTTTGGAGTTCGAATGGTTCCAATAAAAAGGAATTTACCGAGTACCGGAGGTTACCTAACCCCCGGGAGGTAAATGGGCCATAGGGGCCTTAGTGGAAAGGAGAAGGGCCAGCCCTAGGTGGTCACAAGGCCTCCGCCTTCCCCTAGTTCTAGGACTAGGAAAGGGGCCGCCCCTCTCTCTCTTTCCCCTCCCGGAAACCTAGTCCAATAGGATTGGGGGGAATCCTACCCCGGGGAGTAGGACTTTGGCGCCCCCCTTGGCCGGCCAGCCCCTCCCCTTTCCTTTATAAGGGGGGCACCCAGACACACAAGTTTGATCTTTGGATCGTTTAATTGCGGGCCCCTCCCCATATTCCACCTGGTACGCTTGGAAGGGCCCCATCGTTGAACCCGCCGCCGCGTCGACGGAACTCTCCCCGACACTGGCTGGATCGGAGTACGAGGGACGCCATCGAGCTGAATGTGTCAAGAACTGGGGCCGGAGTAACGCCCGGATCGGCCGGATCGCGAGGAGAACGGACGATACTTCCTCTACATTGTGATCGCTCGCTGGGTCTACGAGGGTACGAGACAACACTCTCCTCTCCGCTATGCATCACCATGATCTTTGGGTGCGGAGGAAAATTTTGAAATTACTACGCTCCCATCACATATCACTACAAAAAAAATACACTTCCATGATGATACGGTTTGTCACAAAGAGGTCCTTTTTGTCATGCATGTACATCCATGACAAATTTATGACGAATCAAGATAGTCATACCGTGCCGAGAAGTGTTCCATGACATTACTAAAATTATCACGAAAGTGTCCACTTCCATGACGATAAATCGCCGCCGTATGCTTTCGCCGGGTGACCAATGTGGCATCCACCATAACAACGTTGCTTATTGGGTCGGTTTTGATCCGATAACCCGTTAACGCCCCACCAATGGGAAATTTCACGTAAAATTTTATTGGCCGACGAAACACGGTCACCGCCGTGGGTCGATAGGCGCCTATGATATGTCGACACGGCCCACGCCCACCACCCACCCATTTAGCTTAAAAGTGGCCCGCTTGACTTGGTCAAAAGTTAACCGGCCGCCCATGAAAAGCCTCGTTAACGGTCTCTTCGAATAGCCCATTTTACCCCGTTAGGGCACTAAAGGAAATCGCCCAACAACGCCATGTGGCCCGTCAATATAACACCTTTCATTTCACTTTCGCCCATGTATAGCCCTTACGCCCCTTTTCGCCCATATGAGGCCTTTCGATCTTCCCCTTTTACGCACTCCACGCATTTCTAGCCCTTAATGAACAGTAATTTTTTTGACTTAACGCCCGTGATTTACATGGGCCGCTTCCATTCGTTAGCTTTTCGCCTATTGACGCCCATACGTTTGGGCCCTTTTCGCCCTCAATTACTTCCGCCCCCATCGGCCTGTTTCCCTAATGGGCAAAATTCGCACATGGCAAGAGTCCCTGCAGCATAGTTCCCAAATGGGCCAAATTTGGCCCATGGCAAGAGTCGGCCCCATTTGTTGGGAACGAAAATTTCAAAAAAAAAAAAATCCTACGCATTAACCAAGATCATGGTGATGGCATAGCAATGAGAGGGAGAGTATTGTCCACGCACTGTAGACCTAAGTGGAAGTGTTATGACAACGCTGTTGATGTAGTCGACGCCTTCATGATCCCGACCGATCCAAGCACAACGACGGCACCTCCAAGTTCAAAGCACCCACCTTCGATGACGATCCCCTGCCCAATCCAAAGAAAGGCCGATGAGTTCACAAACACGATGGTGACGATGATGATGTTCTATGGCGCAGGCTTCGCTTAAACTCCCGACGATATGACCGAGGTGGAATATGGTGGAGGGGCACCGGACACGCCCAAGGAACCATCCATGATCAACTTGTGTGTCCTAGGGTGCCCCCCGCCTCAAGATATAAAGGAGCAGGGGGGGCCGGTGCCCAGAGGGGCGCTAAGGAGGGAGTCCTCCTCCCAGGAGAGGGACTCCTCTTTCCTACCCTACTAGGAGGGGAAAGGAAGGGAGAGGGAGAGAAAGAGGGGGCCGCCTCCCCAGTCCACCCGGGACCAGGGGGGGCCCATGCCGGGCCCTCTCTCTTCCACTAAGGCCCATAAGGCCCATTACTTGGGGTTCCGAACCTCCAAAGACTTCGGTTTTCTCCAAAACGCCCTAACACTTCCGGTCCAATATAGTCCCAATATATCAATCTTTATGTCTCACCATTTCGAGACTCTCCCATGTCCGTGATCACATCCGGACCCAACAAACTTTGGTACATCAAAACTTATAAACTCATAATAAAACTTATCGAACAAGAGCGGGGATTTACGGTTCGAGAACTATGTAGAATGACCAGAACTATTCTCATCAATAACCAATAGCGGAACCCGGATGCCCATATTGGTTCCTTTACATATTCTACAAGATCTTTATCGGCCAAACCGCATAACAACATACGCCGCCCTTTGTCATCGGTTAGTTACTTGTTCAGATTCGATCGTTTAGATCCAATACCTAGTTCAATCCGACGGCAAGTCTGCTTACTCCTATGTAATGCATCATTCCTTTAACTCATTAGCTACATTGCTTGCAAGGCTTATAGTGATTGCATTACCGGAGGGCCAAGATACCTTCCGAAATCGGAGGACAAAACCTAATCTCAAATACGCCAACCCAACATGTACCTTCTAAACACTGTAGTACTCCTTTATAATCACCCCATTGGACGCTTGGTAGCACCCAAAGTGTTCCTCCCAAATGGAGTTGATAATCTCAAGTTACGGGAACATGTATAAGTCATGAAGAAAGCAATAGCAACATACTAAACGATCAAGTGCTAGGCTAACGGAATGGGTCATGTCAATCACATCATTCTCCAATGATGTGATCCCATTAATCAAATGACAACACATGTCTATGGCTAGGAAACATAACCATCTTTGATTAATGAGCTAGTCAAGTAGAGGCATACTAGTGATTATATGTTTGTCTATGTATTCACACATGTATCATGTTTTCGGTTAATACAATTCTAGCATGAATAATAAACATTTATCATGAAATAAGGAAATAAATAATAACTTTATTATTGCCTCTAGGCATATTTCCTTCACCTTCCCACTTGCACTAGAGTCAATAATCTAGTTCACATCGCCATGTGATTTAATACCAATATTCATATCTCAGATATGATTAACACCCATAGTTCACATCTTCATGTGACCAACACCCAAAGGGTTTACTAGAGTCAATAATCTAGTTCACATTGCTATGTGGTTAACACCCAAAGAGTACAAAGGTATGATCATGTTTTGCTCGGTGAGAGAAGCTTAGTCAACGGTTCGCCACATTCGGAGCCGTATTATTTTGCAAATATTCTATGTCTACAATGCTATGCACGGAGCTACTCTAGCTAATTGCTCCCACTTTCAATATGTATCCGATTGAGACTTAGAGTCATCTGATCGTGAAAAGCTTTATCATTGTAACTTTTACCAATTTTTTTATCACTTCCATTATCGAGAAACATATCCTTATTCCACTAAGGATAATTTTGATAATGTCCAAAGGATCTACCCTAGATCACTATTGTACCCTTGCCAAACCAGGTAGAGTATATAATAGGTTTGGTACATAGCATAGATACTTTATAGAACCTATGATCGAGGCATAGGAATGACTCTTTCATTCTCTTTCTATTTTCCATTTGGGTCTTGAGTCTTACTCAACTTCACACTTTTGCATCACAAAAAGAACCTCCTTTTCGACTGCTCTATTTTGAACTATTTCAAAATTTATCAAGGTATGTACTCATTGAAAAATTTTAAGCCGCCTTGATCTATCTTATAGATCTTGACGCCAATTGTAAGGCTTTGAGGTCTTTCATTGAAAAACTTTTATTCAAGTATCCCTTTATGTTATCCAGTTTATATCATTTCCCAACAATATGTCATCCATATAGTATCAAATGCTACAGAGCTTCCACTCACTTTCTTGTAAAATGTGCTTCACCGCAAAAGTCAGATAATATATATGCTTTGATCAATTTATCAAAGGTATATTCCAACTTCCGGGTTCCCAGTCCATAATGGATCCTGAGCCACATTTTGTTAGCATCTTTACGATTGACAAAACCTTCGTTGCCATATACAACTCTTCTTTAATAAATCCATTAAGGAATGCATTTGACATCCATTTGGCTTGGAATTTATTTGGCAACTTGGACCATTGGTGAGAAAATCTCCAACAACCTTGAACTTGCAAAACCTTTTTATTAAGTCGAGCTTTGTAGATAGTAACACTACTATCAACGCTTGTCTTCCTCTTGAAGATCCATTTATTTTTCTATCTCCGGGCAAGTCCACCAAAGTCCAACTTTGTTCTCATCTTATTGAACTGGCCAATGGAATCCTCACCTTTAACCTGGGATCTCATGGTCACACCGGCTCCCTACCACCCGGAACTTGATCCCGGTTTCTGTAATAAACCTCCTAATTTTATTGAAACCAAATTTGATGTTTCCAAAAGGGTTAGATGGTTCCTTTAACCGGAAATTTTCTAAAAGGATAACCTCAAAATTCGTGGTAATTATAACCGTTTTTTCCAATTAAATTTCGGTTATTATGGTTTCCTTTATTAATTGTTAAACTTAAAAAGAAACTTTTTTTTTAAACCCAATATTTTTCCCTTCAACGGAAATTTTTAACCTTCAACCCTAATTTCCCCAAAAATGTTTTAATCAATAGATTAACCCTATCCCTAAAATAATTTGTAAAAGGTTAGGGAAAATTAATTGTTTAATTGGCCAAACCTCAAACTCAAATTGGATTGCAAAACATTTCTTATTGTATTTTTCCACTTCACTCAAATTCTTTGAACCTTTCAACTATTTCGACTTATGTTTCATCAAGTAGATATACCCATATCCGCCAAATCATCTTGTGAAGGTTAGAAAATAATGATACTTGCCATTTAGCATCAACACTCATTGGATTGCATACATCGGTATGTATTATTTCCAATAAGTCAAGAGTTTGTTCCATTGTTCCGAGAACGGAGTTTTAGTCATTTGCCCAAAAGTCACGTCATAAGCATTAAATGATTCATAACCAAGTGATTTCAAAATCCATCTTTATGGAGTTTCTTCGCGCTTACTCGATATGACTCCAAAAAAGAAGCACAAATAAGTTGCACTATCATTATTAACTTTGCATCTTTTGGCATCAATATTATGAATATGTGTATCACTATGATCGAGATCCAACAAACTATTTTCATTGGGTGTATCCCGGTCTTATTCATGTAAAAATAACAATTTTCTTTAACTTCAAATGAATAACGACGCAATAAACATGATCAAATCATATTCATGCTCAACGCAAACGCTAAATAACATTTATTTAGGTTTAACACTAATCTCAAAATATAGGGAGTGTGTGATGATGATCATATCAATCTTGGAACTATTTCCAACACTCATCGCCCTTCCTCAACTAGTCTTGTTTATTATTAACCCTGCTTGGTTATTAATCTTAGCAACCAACAAGTATTAAATACTTGGGTTTATAAACACTAGTAAGGCACAATCAAACACTTGTATATCAAATATCCCTTGTTCACTTTGCCATCCTTCTTATCCACCAAATATTTAGGGCATTTCCGCCAAAGGACCATTTTCGAAGTAAGCATCGCTGTGCTTTGGTCCAGCTTTGGTCTTCTTCACGGGAGGACAACTTGTTTGCCATTCTACTTGAAGTTTCTTTTTTCCTTTGTTTCTTGAAACTAGTTCTTGTCACCATCAACACTTGATGCTTTTCTTGATTTCTACCTTCCTGATTTAACATCACTAAGAGCTTGGGAATCGCCGCATCCCTTGCATTATAGTTCATCACGAAGTTCCACTAACTTGGTGATTGACTAGAGAACTCGCCAATCACTATCTTATCCGGAAGATTAACTCCCACTTGATTCGCGATTGAAGTACCCAAACTGAGCACATGCTCACTAGTTGGATTCTCCTCCATCTTTTAGCTATAGAACTTGTTGGAGACTTCATATTCTCAACCGGTATTTGCTTGAAATATTAACTTCAATTCCCGAACATCTTATGGTCCATGACGCTCAAAACATCTTTGAAGTCCCGATTCTAAGCCCGGTGCACTAAACTATCAAGTAGTCATCATATTGAGCTAGCCAAACGCTCATAACGCCCGTGATCCGCCTCCTCAATAGGTCCATACCTAGCGCATTAAGAATATAATTCCAGCAATGAGGATAAACCTTCGATCACGGATCCAATCCGCATCATTGCTACTAACATCTTTCAACACAATTTTCTAGGAACATATCAAAATAAACATATGAAAGCAACAACGCAAACTATTGATCTACAACATAATTTGCAAAATACTACCAGACTAAGTTCATGATAAATTTAAGTTCAATTAATCATATTACTTAAGAACTCCCACTTAGACGTACATCTCTCTAGTCATCTAAGTGATCACGTGATCCAAATCAACTAAACCATAACCGATCATCATGAGATGGAGTAGTTTCAATGGTGAACATCTTATGTTGATCATATCACTATATGATTCACGCCACCTTTCGGTCTCCGTGTTCGAGGCCATATTCGCATATGCTAGGCTCGCAAGTATAACTCGAGTATTCGCAGTGCAAACGCTTGCACCCGCTGTAGATGGACGAGAGCTTATCACACCCGATCATCACGGGTGTCTCTACATCATTTAACTTTGGCAACGGTGCATACCAGGAGAACACTACTTGATAATTTTAGTGAGAGATCATCTTAAAATGCTACCGCCAATCAAAGCAAGATAAGATGCATAAAGGATAAACATCACATGCAATCAATATAAGTGATATGATATGGCCATCATCATCTTGTGCTTGTGATCTCCATCTCCGGCACCATCGTGATCACCATCGCCACCGCGCCGACACCTTGATCTCCATCGAGATCGTTGTTGTCCTCGCCAATCTAATGCTTTACGATTATCGCTACCGCTTAGTGATAAAGTAAAGCATTACAGTACATTGCATTGCATACAATAAAGCGACAACCATATGGCTCTCGCCAATTGCCGATAACTTCGTTACAAAACATGATCATCTCATACAATAAAATATAGCATCGCCTGACCATATCACATCACAACATGCCTCGCAAAACAAGTTAGACGCCCTCTACTTTGTTGTTGCAAGTTTTACGTGGTTGTTATGGCTTAGCAAGAACCGTTTTACCTACGCATCAAAACCACAATGATAGTTCGCCGTTAGTGCTGTTTTAACCTTCGCAAGGACCGCGAGCCACACCTTTATCTAAAGTGAGAGAGACAGACACCCGCCACCACCTTTTACACGAGTGCCCGAACGGTGAAACCAGCCTCGCATAAGCGACGCGTAATGTCGGTCCGGCCGCTTATCTCACAATACCGCCAACCAAAGTATGACATGCTGGTAAGTAGTATGACTTGTATCGCCCACAATTCACTTGTGTTCTACTCATATAACATCAACGATAAAACTTGGCTCGATACCATCGTTGGAACGAGTAATCAAAAAAATTCCTACGCACACGCAAGATCATGGTGATGGCATAGCAACGAGAGGGGAGAGTATTGTCCCGCACGCCAGAGACCATAAGCGGAAGCGCTAAGACAACGCGTTGATGTAGTCGCACATCTTCACAATCCGACCGATCCAAGTACCGGGTACTGCACCTCCGAGTTCAAGACACGCTCACTGGATGACGATCCCGAGCCCGATCTAGCAAAGTGTCGGGATGAGTTCCACAAGACAACGGGCGCAGGACGATGATGATGTTCTACCGGCAGTGGCTTCTCCTAAACTCCGCGATGATATGACCGAGGTGGAATATGGTGAGGGGGGGCACCGCACACGGCTAAGGAACATTGTTCTAAACCGTAGACATTTCATTATGAGTTTATGTATTTTGATGTACCAAGGTTGTTCGAGTCCCGGATGTGATCACGGACATGACGAGGAGTCTCAAATGGTCAAGACATAAAGATTGATATATTGGATTGATATATTTGGACACCGAAAGGTTCCGAGTGAGATTGGAAATATACCGAGTCCGGAGGTTACCGAACCCCTGTAAGTATATGGGCCTTATTGGGCCTTAGTGGAAGGGAGGAGAAGGAGGAGGGGGGCGACTCCCAAGCCCAATCCGACTGGGAGGGGGCCGCCCCCTTCCTTCTCTCCCCTTCCTTCCTTCTCCTCCTCCAATAGGAAAGGGGCCGACCTACTTGGAGTAGGTTTGCCTCTAGGGCGCTTCCCTTGGGTCGGCTCTCCTCCTCCCTCCTCCTTTATATACTGTAGGGGCACCCTAGACACAAGTTGATCATTGAGATCATTCCTTAGCCGAGGTGCGTGCCCTCCACGATATTACACCTCGTCATATTGTAGCGTTTTAGGTGAAGCCTCGCGACAGAGAACATCAAAATCGCTACCACGCCTGGGTCAGGCCGACGAATCTTCCTCGCGATCCGCTGGATCGAGATCGGGCAAGGCCATCGAAATGTGACGCTGTCAAGAACTCTGAGGTGCCGAGTAATTGCTTGATCGGTCGGACCGAGGACGTGACGACTACTTCTCTATGTTGCGTCAACGCCTGGCTTCGGGTCACGAGGGTACGAGACAACACTCCCTCCTGCTATGCATCACCATGATCTTGTGTGCGCGAGGAAATTTTTGAAATTACTACGCCCCAACAAAGGGTATCGAGCCGTGTTTTTTATGGTTTGATGTTATATGCACGAGTAGAACACAAGTGAGTTGTGGGCTATATAAGTCATACCGCTACCAGATGTCATACTTTGTTCGGCGTATTGTTGGATGAAGCCCGACCGACATTACGCCAGACGCTTACGCGAGACTGGTTTTACCCGTGCTTTTGCACACAGTGACTAGCGGTGTCAGTTTCTCCAACTCTAGTTGAACCGAAAGTATACGCCCGGTCCTTGCGAAGGTTAAAACAACATCAACTTGACAAACTATCGCTGTGGTTTTGATGCGAGGTGAGATTGGTCTTGCTTAAGCCCGTAGCAGCCACGTAAAATTTGCAACAATAAAGTAGAGGACGCCTAACTTGTTTTTGCAGGCATGTTGTGATGTGATATGGCCAAGACATGATGCTATATTTTATTGTATGAGATGATCATGTTTTGTAACCGTTTCAAGAATCGGCAGAGCCATATGGTTGTCGCTTATTGTATGAAATGCAATTAATTGCTTTACTTTATCACTAAGCTGTAGCGATAGTCGAGAAGCAATAGATGGCGAATGACAACGATGCTACGATGGAGATCAAGGTGTCGTGCCGGTGATTTATGGTGATCATGATGGTGCTTCGAGATGGAGATCACAAGCACAAGAAGATGATGGCCATATCATATCACTTATATTGATTGCATGTGATGTTTATCCTTTATGCATCTTATCTTGCTTTGATCGACGGTAGCATTTTAAGATGATCTCTCACTAAAATTATCAAGTAGTGTTCTCCGAGTATGCACCGCTGCTAAATTTCGTCGTGCCTGCACACCACATGATGATCGGGTGATAAGCTCTATGTCCATCTACAACGGGTGCAAGCCGCCACACGCAATACTCAAAGTTAAACTTGACGAGCCTAGCATATGCGTAAATGGCCTCGAACACGGAGACCAAAGGTCGAGCGTGAATCATATAGTAGATATGATCAACATAAGATGTTCACCATTGAAAACTACTCCATCTCACGTGATGATCGGTTATGGTTTAGTTGATTTGATCACGTGATCACTTAGATGACTAGAGAGATGTCCGCCTAAGTGAGTTCTTAGTAATATGATTAATTGAACTTAAATTTATCATGAACTTAGTACCGATAGTATTTTGCTTGTCTATGTTGATTGTAGATAGATGGCCCGTGTTGTTCTGCTGAATTTTAATGCCTTGAGAAAGCTAAGTTGAAAGATGATGGTAGCAACTACGCGGATCGGGTCCGTGAATTTGAGGATTATCCTCATTGCTGCATGTAAAATTACATCTCGAAGCACCGCTGGGTGCCGGCCTGTCATGATGCAACCGACAACGTTAAGAACGTCCGCAGAGCAAAGTCGATGACTACCGATAGTTCAATGTGCCATGCTTTACGGCTTAGAACGGACTTCAACGACGCTTTGAACGCATGGAGCATATGAGATGTTCCAGAGTTGAAGTTAATATTCCGTAAGAATGCCCGATTGAGAGATATGAAGTCTCCAATAAGTTCTATAGCTGCAAGATGGAGGAGAATAGTTCGCAAGGAGCACATACTCAAGATGTCCGGGTATTGTAATCACTTGATTCAACTGGAGTTACTTCCGGATGATAGCGCCATTGATGTAATTTAATCACTTCCACCAAGCTACAAGAGCTTCGTGATGAACTATAATATGCAAGGGATGGATAAGACGATTCCCGAGCTCTTCGCAATCCGAAAGTCATGGAGGTAGAATCAAGAAGGAGCATCAAGTTGATGCTTAACAAGACCACTAGTTTCAAGAAAAAGGGCAAGGGAAGAAGGGGAATCAAGAAGAACAAAGAAAAGTTGTCGCCAAGAGAAGAAACCCAAGTCTCGACCTAAGCCTCAAATCGAGTGCTTCTACCGCAAGCGATCGTCATCGGAAGCGAACGCCCCAAGTATTTGGCGGATAAGAAGGATGGCAAGGTGAGCAAGGTATATGTGATATACATGTTATTGATGTGTACCTTACTAGAGCTCGCAGAGCACTGGTATTTGATACCGGTTCATTAATATTTGCAACTCAAACAGGACTACGATTGCTTAACACCGCAAAGGACGAGGTGATTTGGGAACGGTTCCAAAGTCGATGTGATCGCGGTCGGCACGCTACCTCTACATCTACCGGATTAGTATTAGACCTAAATAATTGTTATTTGGTGCCGCTGGAGCATGAACATTATATCCGGATCTTGTTTGATGCTAGACGGTTATTCATTTAAATCGAGAATAATGGTTGTTCTATTTATATGAGTAATATCTTTTATGGTCATGCACCCTTGAAGAGTGGTTTATTTTGATGAATCTCGATAGTAGTGATACACATATTCATAGTGTTGAAGCCAAAAGATGCAGAGTTGATAAATGATAGTGCAACTTATTTGTGGCATCGCCGCTTGGGTCATATCGTATAAAGCGCATGAAGAAACTCCATACCGATGGACTTTTGGAATCACTTGATTATGAATCACTTGGTACTTAAGTAACCGCGGCCTCATGGGCAAGATGACAAAACACCGCTTCCCAGTACTATGGAGAGAGCAACAGATTTGTTGGAAATCATGTATGTATGTGGTCCGATGAATGTTGAGGCTGGCGGATATCGTATTTTCACCTTCACAGATGATTTAGCAAGATATGGGTATATCTACTTAATGAAGCATAAGTCCAAACATTTGAAAAGTTCAAAGAATTTCAGAGTGAAGTTGAAAATCATCAACAAGAAAATAAAGTTTCTACGATCCGATCGTGGAGGAGAATATTTGAGTTACTTAGTTTGGTCACACTTAAAACAATGTGGAATAGTTTCACAACTCACGCCACCCGAACACCACAACAGAATGGTGTGTCCGAACGCCGAATCGACTTTACTTGATATGGTGCGATCTATGATGTCTCTACGATTTACCGCTATCGCTTTTGGTTATGCTTTAGAGACGGCCACATTCACGTTAAATAGGGCACCGCCGAACTGCTGAGACGACACCTTATGAACTATGGTTTGGCAAGAAACCAAAGTTGTCGCTTTCTTAAAGTTTGGGGCTGATGCTTATGTGAAAAAGCTTCAACCGATAAGCTCGAACCCAAATCGAGAAATGTGTCTTCATAGGATACCCAAAGGAGACAGCTTGGGTACACCTTCTATCACAGATCCGAAGGCAAGACATTCGTTGTTAAATGGATCCTTTCTAGAGAAGGAGTTTTCTCAGAAGTGAGGGAGGAAAGTAGAACTTGATGAGGTAATCGTACTCTACTCCCTTGTTGAAAATAGTACATCACAGAACCGTTTCGGACGCCAAAACCAACTAGTGAGGAAGTTGATGATGATGATCATAGAACTTCGCATCAAGAATACGTAACCTCAGGTCGAAGAGTAAGATCCGCACTGAGTGGTACGGTAATCCTATTCGGAAGTCATGCTACTAGATCATGATGAACCTACGAACTATGAAGAAGAATGGTGCCCCAGATTCCGCAAATGGCTTGAAGCCATGAAATCGAGATGGGATTCATGTATGAGAACAAAGTATGGATTTTGTTGACTTGCTCGATGGTCGGCAAGCCATTGAGAATAAATGGATCTTCAAGAAGAATCGGACCGATGGTAATGTTATCATTTACAAAGCTCGACTTGTTGCAAAAGGTTTTCGACAAGTTCAAGGTTGACTACGATGAGACCTTCTCACCAGAGCGATGCTTAAGTCCGTCTGAATCATGTAAGCAATCGCCGTGATTTTATGATTATGAAATTTGGCAAATGGATGTAAAACTGCATTCCGAATGGATTTCGAAGAAGAGTTGTATATGATGCAACCGAAGGTTTTATCGATCCAAAGGAGCTAACAAAGTGTGCAAGCTCCAATGATCCATTTATGGATCGCAAGTCTCTGAGTTGGAATAAATGTTTTGATAGTGTGATCAAAGCATTTGGGTTTATAAAGACTTTTGGAGAAGCCTCAGATTTACAAGAAAGTGAGTGGGAGCTCAGAGCATTTCTAATATTATATGTGGATGACATATTATTGATTGGAAATGATATAGAATTTCGGATAGCATAAAGGGATACTTGAATAAAAGTTTTTCAATGAAAGACCTCGTGAAGCTGCTTACATATTGGGCATTAAGATCTATAGAGATAGATCAAAACGCTTAATTGACTTTCACAAAGCACATACCTTGACAAAGTTTTGAAGAAGTTCAAAATGGATCAAGCAAAGAAAGGGTTCTTGCCTCAGACTGAAGGTGTGAAGTTGAGTAAGACTCAAAGCCCACCACGCAGAAGATAGAGAGAAAATGAAAAGTGTTCCTATGCTTCAGCCATAGGCTCTATCATGTATGCAATGTCAGGTACTGCACCGATGTGTGCCTTGCTATAAATCTCACAGGAGGTACCAAAGTAATCCAGAGTGGATCATCGACAGCGGTCAAGAACATCCTCGAAATACCGAAAAGGACTAAGGATATGTTTCTCATATATGGAGGTGACAAAGAGCTCATCGTAAATGGTTACGCTGATGTAAGTTTGACACCGATCCGGACGATTCTAAATCGCAAACCGGATACGTGTTTACATTAAACGGTGGAGCCGCTGGTGCCAAAGCAAAGCGCCATGGCGGATCTACGGTGAAGCGGAATACATAGCCGCTTCGAAGCAGCCAATGAAGGAGTCTAGATGAAGGAGTTCATATCCGATCTAGGTGTCATACCTAGTGCATCGGGTCCAATGAAAATCTTTTGACTAATATCGAGCGATTGCCTTAGCGAAGGAATCCAGATTTCACAAGAGAACCAAGCACATCAAGAGACGCCTCAATTCCATCCGGATCTAGTCCGTGGGAGACATAGAGATTTGAAGATACATACGGATCTCGAATGTTGCGCACTGCTGACTAAGCCTCTTCCACGAGCAAAACATGATCAACACCAAGACTCCATGGGTGTTAGAATCATTATCGTAATCTAGATTATTGACTCTAGTGCAAGTGGGAGATCAAGGAAATATGCCCTAGAGGCAATAATAAAGTTATTATTTATTTCATACCATGATAAATGTTTATTATTCATGCTAGAATTGTATTAACCGGAAACATAATACATGTGTGAATATATAGACAAACAGAGTGTCACTAGTATGCCTCTACTTGACTAGCTTGTTAATCAAAGATGGTTATGTTTCCTAACCATGAACAAGGAGTTGTTATTTGATTAACAAGGTCACATCATTAGTTGAATGATCGATTGACATGACCCATTCCGTTAGCTTAGCACACGATCGCTTAGTATGTTGCTATTGCTTCCTTCATGACTTATACATGTTCCTATAACTATGAGATTATGCAACTCCTGCTACTGAGGAACACTTTGTGTGCTACCAAACGTCACAACGAATCGGGTGATTATAAAGGTGCTCTTACAGTGTCTCCGAAGGTACTTGTTGAGTTGGCGATTTCGAGATTAGGATTTGTCACCCAATGCTGAGAGGTATCTCGGGCCTCTCGTAATACACATCACTTAAGCCTTGCAAGCATTTCAACTAATGAGTTAGTTGTGAGATGATGTATTACTGAACGAGTAAAGAGACTTGCCGTAACGAGATTGAACTAGGTATTGATACCGACGATCGAATCTCGCAAATAACATACCGATGACAAAGGAACAACGTATGTTGTCAGGCGGTTCGACCGATAAAGATCTTCGAGAATATGTAGGAACCAATATGGGCATCCGTGTCCCGCTATAGGTTATTGACCGAGACATGTCTCGGTCATGTCTACATTGTTCTCGAACCGTAGGGTCCGTGACGCTAAGGTTTCATGATGCATTCATTATGAGTTTATGTATTTTGATGTACCAAGGTTGTTTGGAGTCCGATGTGATCACAACATGACGAGGAGTCTCAAATGGTCGAGACATAAAGATTGATATATGGACGGATATATTTGGACACCGGAAAGGTTCCGATGAGATTGGAATATATCGAGCTCCGGAGGTTACCGAACCCCCGTAAGTATATGGGCCTTATTGGCCTTAGTGGAAGGGAGGAGAAGGAGCAGGGAGGGGCGCGCCCAAGCCCAATCCGACTGGGAGGGGCCGCCTTTCCTTCTCTCTCCCCTCTTCCTTCCTTCTCCTACTCGAATAGAAGGGGGGCCAAACCTACTTGGAGTAGGTTTGCCCTCTAGGGCGCCGCTTTCCCTGGGCCGGCTCTCCTCCCTCCCTCCTTATATACGGGGTAGGGGGCACCCTAGACACACAAGTTGATCATTGAGATCGCTCTAGCTGTGCGGTGCCCCTCCACGATATTACACCTCGGTCATATTGTAGCGTGTTAGGCGAAGCCCCGCGACAGAGAACATCAAAATCGCTACCACGCCGTCGGTCGACGGAACTCTTCCCCGCTCGCGGATCGGAGATCGGGCGCCATCGAAGCAGACGCTGGTCAAGAACTCGGAGGTTCCGGAGTAACGGTGCTTGGATCGGTCGGACCGGAGGACGACGACTACTTCCTCTACGCTAGCGCCAACGCTCCGCTTCGGTTCACGAGGGTACGAGACAACACTCTCCTCTCGCTTATGCATCACCATGATCTTGTGTGTGCGAGGAAATTTTTGAAATTACTATGTTCCCCAACACGAATATAGTCGCCCAATATATCAATCTTTATGTCTCGACCATTTCGAGACTCCTCGTCATGTCCGTGATCACATCCGGACTCAACAAACTTTGGTACATCAAAACTTATAAACTCATAATAAAACCGCTCATCGTAGCGTTAAGCGATGGATCCTATGGGTTCGAGAACTATGTAGACATGACCTAGAACTATTCTCATCAATAACCAATAGCGTAAACCTGATGCCCATACTTGTTCCTACATATTCTACGAAGATCTTTATCGTCAAACCGCATAATAACATACGCCTGCTCCCTTTGTCATCAGTATGTTACTTGCCCGAGATTCGATCGCTTGTATCCAATACCTAGTTCAATCTAGTTATCGCAAGTCTCTTTACTCGTTATGTAATGCATCATTCTCGTAACTAACTCATTAGCTACATTGCTTGCAAGGCTTATAGTGATGTGCATTACCGAGAGGGCCAGAGATACCTCCGACAATCGGAGTGACAAAACCTAATCTCAAACACGCCAACCCAACATGTACCTTCGAGACACCGTAGTAATTCTTTATAATCACCCAGCTTACGCCAGGACGCTTGGTAGCACCCAAAGTGTTCCTCCGCAAACGGAGTTGCATAATCTCATAGTTACATGAACATGTATAAGTCATGAAGAAAGCAATAGCAACATACTAAACGATCAAGTGCTAGGCTAACGGAATGGGTCATGTCAATCACATCATTCTCCTAATGATGTGATCCCATTAATCAAATGACAACACATGTCTATGGCTAGGAAACATAACCATCTTTGATTAATGAGCTAGTCAAGTAGAGGCATACTAGTGACTATATGTTTGTCTATGTATTCACACATGTATCATGTTTCCTGCTAATACAATTCTAGCATGAATAATAAACATTTATCATGAAATAAGGAAATAAATAATAACTTTATTATTGCCTCTAGGGCATATTTCCTTCATTATCGGCTCATACCCTAATGGGCCAAATTCGCCCCATGGCAAGAGTCGGCCCGCTTCGCCAACCCGCCCTATATTCTCGCCCATTAATGACCCGTTATGCCGCGTGATGTAATTGCTTTTGCAGTCCCTACGGCCGTTAACGCCCGCTACTCGCCGGGCCGATACCACTACGCCCGACACGCCCTATGTAGACCCATTTATCCGACGGCCCTAGGCCCATTTATCGACTGCCCGAGGCCCATCAATTATTCATGGTTATTATTTTCTTGTTTTCATCGATTGAACACATCAATGATTTACATTACATTGTTGTAACTAGGGAGGGTCAATCTGATAGTCATGACGAGCAAAGCTTGCTTGTGCTTTTCAAGGAAGCATTGTAGCAAAGATCGGTGTTACCCGAGGAAATCACACTTTGGTGGCAAATCTATAAACAATTCTCCGGCGAAGTCGCCTGTACTAAATTTAGAAGACATTGAATGGAAAAACCTTGTTATGCGTGATGAGGTATCGCCTATGAAATCACATGACAATTTGAACTTCTACTTTTCCGCATGTGCCTTACGGATCTTTTTTGTGAAATCGTCAAGAAGAATTCGGTTTGAAAAGAA
>JAHHZJ010008123.1:0-14264 GCA_021437245.1 Aegilops speltoides | reverse complement strand
GAATATACGCTGATAAGTTGATCAAAGCATATAGTTTTATATGGACTTACGATGAAGCCCGATTTACAATAAAGTGAGTGGGAGCACTACAGCCTTTCTCGATTAGTATATGTGAGTGACGTATTGTTGATCGTAAATGATGTAGAATTTTTCCAAAGCATAAAGGAGTGTTTTAAAGGAGTTCTTTAAAAGAAAATACCTCAAGAAAAGCTACTATATATTGAGCATCAAGATCTATATAGATAGATCAAGACGCTTGATAAGATTTTTCAATGAGTACATACCTTGATAAATTTTGAATAGTTCAAAATGGAACACTAAAGAAGGAGTTCTTGCCTGTGATGCAAAGGTGTGAAGTTGAGTAAGACTCAAGACCCACCATGGCGTAAAATAGAAAGAGAATGAAAAGTCATTCCTATGCCTCACCATAGGTTCTATAAAGTATGCTATGTCATGAACTGCACCTATTGTATACCTTGCTCGAGTTTGACAAATGAATACAATTTTGATCTAAGAGTAGATCATCGACAATGGTCAAGAATATCCTTAGTGACAACTAGGAGATGTTTTCAATTATGGAGGTGATAAAAGAGCCCGCCGAAAAGTTACAACGATGCAAGCTTTTACACCAATCCGTATGGCTCTAAGTCTCAACCTCGATACATATTGAAAGTGGAGCAATTAGCTAGAGTATCTCCGCAGCATATGTGACATTGAATATTTGCAAAATACATACGGCTCGAATGTGATGTAACTCCATCGACTAAGCTTCTCTCACGAGCAAAACATGATCACACCTTAGTACTCTTTGGGTGTTAATCACATAGCGATGTGAACTAGATTATTGACTCTAGTAAACCCTTTGGGTGTTGGTCACATAATGATGTGAACTATGGGTGTTAATCATATACGATATGAATATTGGTGTTAAATCACATGGCGATGTGAACTAGATTATTCGACTCTAGTGCAAGTGGAGATCAAGGAAATATGCCCTAGAGGCAATAATAAAGTTATTATTTATTTCCTTATTTCATGATAAATGTTTATTATTCATGCTAGAATTGTATTAACCGAAACATAATACATGTGTGAATACATAGACAAACATAGTGTCACTAGTATGCCTCTACTTGACTAGCCTGCTTATCGAGATGGTTATGTTTCCTAGCCATGGACAAAAGAGTTGTCATTTTATTAACGGGATCACATCATTAGAGAATGATGTGATTGACTTGACCCATTCCGTTAGCTTAGCACTTGATCGCTTAGTATGTTGCTATTGCTTTCTTCATGACTTATACATGTTCCTATAACTATGAGATTATGCAACTCCTGCTTATCGGAGGAACACTTTGGTATCGCCAAACGCCACAACGAATCGGGTGATTATAAAGGAGTACTACAGGTGTCTCACGAAGGTACATGTTGAGTTGGCGATTTCAAGATTAGGTTTTGTCACCCCATTGCTCTGGAGAGGTATCTCTGGCCTCTCGTAATGCACATCATTATAAGCCTTGCAAGCAATGTGACCAATGAGTTGGTTACAGGATGATGCATTACGTAATCAGTAAAGAGACTTGCCGTGATTTAGATTGAACTAGGTATTGGATACCGACGATCGAATCTTGGGCAAGTAACATACCGATGACAAAGGAACAACGATGTTGTTATGCGGTTCGACCGATAAAGATCTTCAGAGAATATGTAGGAGCCAATATGGGCATCCGTGTCCCGCTATTGGTTCGACCAAGAATAGTTCTAGGTCATGTCTACATAGTTCTCAACCCGTAGGGTCCGCAGCTTAAGGTTTCATGATGCTTATATTATGAGTTTATGAGTTTTGATGTACCAAGGAGTTCGGAGTCCCTGATGAGATCGGGACATGACGAGGAGTCTCAAATGGTCGAGACGTAAAAATCGATAAATTGGACGACTATATTCGGAGTTCGGAAAGGTTCCGAGTGATTCGGTATTTTCGAGTACCGAGAGTTACGGAATTGCCGGGAGAAGTATTGGCCTTATTGGGCTCAAGGGAGAGAGGGCCGCTTAGGGCAGACGCCGCCCCATGGCCTAGTCTGAATTGACTAGCTTCCTTGGGGTAACCCCATGGGCCCCATCCTAGGGCCGGGCCTCCTCCCTCCCTCCTTATAAGGGGACCCCATGGACAAAAAGTGATTACGGATCGTTTAGTGAGGCCCCTTCCACCATATTCCACCCATTTAATCGCCTAAGTTAGGCAACCCGCCAGAGAACATGATCGCCAACGCCCCGGGAGAACTCTCCCACAGGCATGGAGTTAGGGCGATCAAATAAGGGGAATTTAGGTCCGACTCGGGTGCTTGACGGTGGTCGGAAGAGCATACAAACCGGTAAAGCCGCCTTTATTACAGGGTAATGGATAACATTCTTCCTGCTACATACCATGACGGGCAGGAAATTTTTGTTACTACGTCCCAAATAAACCAAGCCACTTTATTTCCAAGTGTTTTTGTCATGTTTACTAGGTTTGCATAGTGAAATGATTTGGTTGAATTAGCCGGAGGAGGACGAATGGCCGGGAGTTCATGGTGAGACTTCTAAAATTGGCCACATAATGGGAGTCGAGGCCGGGTTCCGGGAGGTTGGGTACAAAGGTTAACCCACGGGAAAATTATTGGCCTTATAAGGGCCCGAGAGGGTCACACCAGAGCAAAGAATTAAGTCTTAATAATAGGGAAAGGGGGTGATCCCTTCCCCTTTTTCTTTATCCCCAATCATGGGCTAGGTATTGGTCGAGTTGGATCGCCTAACCGGTTTCTTTTTCGGGGTGGGACCCAGAAACACGTGATCAAGGATCCAGGTTGTATATTCTGATTTGCGGAAGTTAAAGGCGCTTTTGGATAAACATCAAGGATTGAGCCGCTTGAGATCCCACATATTGGATTCCGAGGTTGGAAGGAGGATTGGGGTTACGGGTAACCGAAAGGCGGGTGTTATGGTGTCTAGGCATCTAGTATTGGGTTAAATTGTTCGCCAGAGTTATGAGGAAATCTTTATTTTCACCATGTTGTTCGAGAATTTGAAATTCCGCTTAACTAAAAGCCATTCTTGTTTCCCCTTTTGAATGCTTTTGGTTATTTGTGAGTTTGCTCTTAATTATCGAGGGGAGCCGTTGGCCGGAGATTGCTTGTTGTCGGGTTTTCCCCGGCAACAATAAGTGCCCACCAGGTCCCCGGGAGTGGGTTAAGTCTTTTTCCCCGAGGTTTTTCCGTGCCGAAGGCCCAGATAGAGCCCAGGAAAGGTCCCATACCAGTTATTATTGTAATATGTAGATTGTTTATCTGAAAATAAAGTGGTTTGTTTATGCAAATAGGCCGATTGTAAGTTTCCCGACCCGGGCCGGAAATGTTGGGTCCGGGGGTGCCAAATTGGTATCGGAAAGGTTGGATAGGATGTAGAGGGGTAAAAGCGTGTATAAACCCCCTTGGTTTGTTGCACTTGATTGCGATTTGTTTGTCCAGTTTAATTAGATTTGTGTAAGGTTTACCGGGAGGTAGGCATGGTTCATCCATCGCAATTTGATTTCTCCCCCTTTTTCTTTCTTTGTTTGGTGTCATTTCCGGCGAAAGTATCCGTACCCGACATCGTTTTAAAATGGTGCTGTATGAGAGTCTTTCCTTACCCCGCGCGGGCTGCTTCATCCGATATTCTTTTTTTTTTTCGGTTGGCAACCCAAGTCGATCGAAAGGGCAAGTCGCTTTCGTTTTTCCCGCTATTTTTCTTGATGAGTACGGGATCTTTTTCCGCCCCTTGTAATAATGTTTCACTTCATGTTATGATGTTATCGAGTGCCCCGTCCGAAGCTTCCTTGTTGGTTGTTAGCCGGTTAGCGTCACCAACTTTACACATTTATTGCCCTCGCCACGTTAAAAGTATTAGACCAAACCGGTTTCGGAATTGGTGTTGGTTGCATATTATTGTTGGGTGATGTATGTGATGTGCTTGAATGTTATATTAGTAAATGCTTTTCTTTTTTTTTCGTTGTTGTTCTTTCTTTGGCCCCATAAATTCTTCCCATTAAATTGCTCGTCACCAAATTTTTAGCCCAAAATCGCTAGGAATGCTCATTTGGAATCAAAATGTTGGAATTATTACGATCAAGAAAGGGAATATTCTTTCGATTAAAAGAAATTCGGATGGCCGTTGGTTAAGTTTATGCCAGTCTATCCAAAAATGATTAAATCAGGAAGGTAATTTGTCAAGGTTGATGTTTACAAAGGTTGGCCATTAAAATTTTACATTTTTGGCTCTGACCGAACAAGAAAAATATGGCATAAATGTGGAGTGTCCAAAAATGTTATACAAGAAATAAATCAAATATTAAGATGGTTGTTTGTGTCGGTCCGTTCCTGGCCTTCAAAAACCCAATCTTCCCGCAAAACCAAAGTTTCCAAGGAAGATTCATTACTTCCTAAACATAATGGATATTACAGAAGGATATTTCTTTAGTAAAAGAAATTCCAGATTAGGTAATGATCTTTCCTCAAAAAAATTTTAAAGGGGTAAGTTCAAGAACCTATTTTAAAAAGTATCCGATAAATTTCGAAAGGAAATATTCCCAAGAAGAAATTGGAATAGTAAGGAATTGCAAAAATGTAATTGAATCCCATGGATGGATGATTTTGGAATCAAGAATAATGAATACACCTTCTCGGGAAATTTCCGAATTCAAGAGATTCTCAAATTTCCAAGCATCATGGGATGATAACCATGAGGATTTCAAACAAAAGAACCCCAAGGTGACAAAATTTAGGATTGTGAATCAATGAGTCCATAAAGTTTTGGAACCGGAAATATTCTAGAGTTGTCCCCTTTTTTTTATGCGGCAAAACGCCTATCTGAGCTGCTTCTAGCTATCCGGTGGATGCCTATTTTTGTTTCTCCTTCAACAATGTCATGAGTCCTGACTTTCGCCGCCTTCGCATTCCGGAGTTTATTTTTTGATAGTAGCCCATAGCTACTTTTGGCTATTTTAGAGCGACACTTCTTCTTATCGACCCTCATGCTCGAGCTGCTTTTTGGCCGTTTTGAGCCGGGGTTGAGTTATTTTAGTAATGTCCGATCTAAGTTGTAAAGACCGCTCGTGGCTTTTGATTTATTTGCCACCGCAAGGGTTTTGATGATCCCAAATCGTAACTGAGAGGTGTTGAACCCCATTTAATGGGTTACCTTATCGTAAAATTGAGGATAAACTAAATTTAAAAAGTGCAACCGATAGTACCTATGGTCATACGAAGAAGCAATATGGCCCAACTCTTTCAAACCAAAGATCCGCATAAGAAAACAATAATGAAGGAGCAAGACCGGATGGGTTATGAAAATTGTGCACACTTATGGTGCGATCCCCTGAACCTAAGTCAAGATTGATCCACATGGATATGGCTACCATGAGTAATCGCATGAGGAATAAAACTGAAGCCCAGTCCTCACTTATATGAACCATCGGATAGACGTCAGAAAAAATTTTTCCGCCGTAACCACCATCAATTTCGAGATATTATCAAGCCAAACCCTTTATGCCGCGATAGAGACAATCAAATATTTGGTACGGGTCCGACACAAATAGTGGAACCGTTAAGATGATTCGTAAACTTCCATGAGTCGAATCCGAAACGGTTATATTTCAACTCACTATTTGGAACCCAAAGGACTGATTTAGTGGAGAAACCCAATGCAATGTGTCGAGATTGAGTTTTCTTAAAATTCGATCATCATTACATGAAAGATTGTCGGTCGGATGGCACACCCAAGAAATTACTTTTGGATTTGTGAGACGACTTATCTTTCAATGGATAATCAAATCACACCACTAGTCCCAGATCTAAAAATAAATTGGAGCCTATATATAAGCATGAGCAAGCCGCAAGATCTTCAAGGTGAATACATGAATCAAACCACCCTGTGGCCTATCGATAAAAATTTAATGGGAACAAAATAAAGGAAAAGGATACCCGATTAAACGGTTTCCTTAAGTCGTATTCATACTTGTTCCTGAGCAACCAATTCTTGAGGACAAGATTTTTTAAGGGGTAAGATTTGTCAAACCCATTTTTTGGCCCTTTTTTTTTGTTTTCCGAGGTTTTGCCCGAAGTTTTTTTCGAGTTGGTCCGAAGCTAAAGAAGATGCCTCTTCTTTGCTTCCGGAGTGACTTGTCATCCAAATCTTTCCTAGAACCTGTCATTTCCAATCCTAGCCCAAATCCCAATATTCTTTTTTATTGGGAATACCTTTCTATTAATGTATAACCCAATCCTTCTAGGTTGTGAAGCAACCTATATTTTCAAACTACTAAAATTCCCAAATAATTCTCATAAATTGTTTGGGTCATATTTGATCAAATATGGCAAAACTTTTCATTGCCATGTTCAAAATAACCTCCAATAATTCATTTCCTATTCTGCCCTAAATGGCACTTTGTAAAAGTGTCATTTATAATTCTCCCATTGACTCCCAACCTATTTGGGCATGTTTAAATGACCAAATAATTTCCTCACGCACAAGTTGAAATTTATTTGCCTAGCCAAGCTTCCTCAATGAATTTTCAAAGTTTTTGTCAAGTAGAAGGCTTTTGTAAGGAAGTACCAGCTAGGAGTACCCAAATGAGTTGAACTTTTGCACTCTCCTTGATGTGCTCATATTAACCGCCCACCCATTTGCAGCCCTATCCAATCATCTATGTGAGCACAACGATATCTTTTTTTCCGCAAAATTTTCAAAGGTGAAGCAAGTATATTTTATATTGCTTCAAAAATCCGATAAATTACCAGATCATTCTTATACCCATAAAACATCCCTCCACCCATTTTGGCATCATTTCAATGATCAATTTGACCACCATAATTATTTCAAGTTTCGTCAAGAAAGATGTTTTGAAAAGGTGCTATTTTGGTTTGTCCATTTGGCATGATCTTTTATAGCATCATATATGACCAAATGACTAAGCCTTGCCCAATCTTAGCTCAAGTGGACACTCCTTGTGAGTGCACCATCATGATCTTCATGTCCGGACCAAATAAGCAGTTGTGAAGCAACCATGATTTGGTCCATTTCCCCTCCCAACTTCCAGGACTGTAGTCCTTCCTATCCTAAACATCCCCGACATCTTGTTTGGCCTCCAATAATTCCTAGTTGATCACATTGAGGTGATGAAGTTTACCCCGTAAATTCTGAGCGCATTTCTATTCGACGAGCCTCTTTCACCAAGTTACCACCATAGTTGTTACCACCTTCAGGAATTTGAGACATGTTTTAACCTCAGAAACCACCGAGCACTCCATGCCGGGTAAAGGAGGGAGACAGCCAAAACGGTGGTCTCACCACTGTTGGCAAAGCAGCGTCGCCCGCCAGCTGGCGTCCCCAAATGTCTAACAGCTGGCCCTAGTCGTCCCTTCACCCTGGACCCCTCTCCTCCTGCATCTTTCTCGCCGACACTCGCCGACGAGTGCCCACGGGAGCACAGTGTCGACATGTTTTAATGGTGCTCGGCCCTTTCCCTCTCCTCTTTGGCCATCTCTTCCCTGAAGCTCTGCCCTGTGCCTCGCCGTCGTTTGCCCCGAGCCCATGGCGCGGGAACGCGTCCGCGGCGCCAGACACGCGTCGGGGGCGCCAGCTGGCATCCCCCCTCGGCTATTTGCCCTTCCCTGAGCCCTCCTGAGCCCAATGGCCTCTCCACTTCCCCAGCCCTTCCAGCCACAGCCTGAGCCCCCTGGAGCTCTTTTGCACCCTCATCGCTGCCAGGCCCCGCCCTCCGCTAAGGGAAGCCAACCCCTTTGCCCCCCATTTTTCCTGTTTCCCGGGACCCTGTAATATTTCCCGGTTAGGTTGGCCGACCTCTTACCTTTTTACCCTTGGGTTCTCCCGGGGGTGGAATGTCCCCGGGCCCGGCCTGGCTTTGTGGCCAATGGCTACTAGCCGGGCCACGGGGACCTCTGCCTGCCTTCCCCTTTCCTTCGGGAGGAAGAAGAAATACGGGGATTTTCAGGGGCCCTTACCCCACCTTCCCCCGGTGGGCCCCCTTCTCCCCGTCCCCGCCACATCACTTGGGCAAAATGAAATAGTTTTCCATTTTTTTGGCCCAGACCTTTTTTCAAATTTGGAATCTCTAATTTTAAATCTCCTGGGTAAAAATGTATTCCGTTTATGGTTTTGTTGGTATGTTTCACTTTGTTCTTTAAATGTTGTCTTTATTACCGGGGAAATTTTTACTTCTGGGTTAATTCTTGGTATTTTCATTGGAAGTACCCATTGTGATGATGGGATGGTTTTCAATTGCCAAAAATGTTTGTTGGGTTATGGTTTTTTATGTTGGAAGTTATTTGGATTTTTTCCTGATATTTGATTCGTTTACCCAATTTTATTGTTGATCATGTTATTTTATCATGCCAAAAATTTGCCGTTTAAATTATTATTTTTTGAGGTATTGGGAACCCATGATGATGTTGAACTTTACAAGGGACGTTATTTTATCATTCGTTTTCTTCGTTTCCAAAAATTGAAGAAAGGGTTATATGGTCCCCGAATCGTGCGACATAACCCCCTTGGCCCCTAATGGTTATCTTTTGGGGCCCCTTAGGGAAGGTTATTTTTCCCCACGTAGGGGGTCCTTGGTCCCGGGTTAAACCGGGACCCCACTTGTTTTTAGAGTGGTCGGGCCGGGAGAAGGGCCAAGATTGGTTTGGTTTGGGGAAGGTAACAGAATTTTTGGAAGCCGGGCCCAAAGGGGGGGCCCATGGGTTGTGGGGGTCGGTACCAACCTCCGCAGAGTGTATATTAATCTATCGTATGCCCATGATAAGGGCCGTGCCGAGAGAAGGTCACGATGAGTCAACAAAGAATAAAAAATAATTGCTTAATAAAGTAGATAAGTTGGTGGTGATCGCCAGAAGGATCATGGGCCGTGTCGGGTATTATCGCCCTAAGGAACCCGTATTTCGGGGATCGCTATAAGGACCGGCTTGAGACTAAGTGTTGGTCGGTGGGATCTCCTAAAGATCACGGTATCGAGGATTCTGTTGTATATTCGTGATGTTGTACGAGAATCGGGGTAAAGGCCAAGCTCCTTGTGGTTATATAACGATACCATGATAATTTATGCCAAGCTTGATTTGATCCCAGATGATCTGATTCCGAGGTTGGTAAGTGATGTGTTGGTTTGGGAACCGAGGAGAGTAATTGGCATATGGTGTCATCATGTTGCATACTAGTATTGTTGGATTAATATGTTTTGCCATGTTCATGTTATGTTAGCGTATCATGATTATGTTGGTCATGCCATGTTGTTCGGAATTATGATAATTTTGTTTAACCTATAATTGCCATGGCTTTTACCTTGAATGCTTCGGTTATTTTGGAGCTTGCGTTTAATTACGACCGGGCGGTCATGCCAGCTTTGGTGTCATTGAATTTGATTGCTTGTTTGTCGGTTTCCATTCGGTGAGCTTTGGATAAGGCCCAAGAGTCCTCATGGAGTGGAATTCACCACCGCCTTCTTGTTCCCCGCCAGAGTTTTTCCGCCGCCGAAGTTATTTTCTGCATAGAGCAACCGAGATGGCGATGTCTCCGCAGGTTATTCATTGTAATATCGAGACCGTATTCATACTTTAATAGAAAGTGGTTTGTTTATGCTAGCAAAGACTGCACGAAGACTTTCCCATCACCCAAAAGGGCCCAGCTCAGCCGGGTGCCCAATAAGCCTCCACACAAAATCTAACCGTAAACAATTACTAAACTCTGGACCAATCGAAACTCCCGACGATTTAGTTCATAATGGCGGCATTTCGTGGGACCGATATGTCAACTGGATGACCTATATCATTAGGTTAGGGATAACGTTTTGAGACTTATTAACAAACCGGAGATTGATTTTGTTAACAAACCAAGAGTTGGTCAGAAAACTTTGGGGCACCGATTCGCCATCTCTGGACCAAACGCTTTAAAGGGAAAAGTTGGCATTGCAATTCTTTGGGGACTGACGCCATCTCTTTCACCAAACATTACGAAGGGAAACATAGAGATTATAATCGATCTCGGAGACCGAGATCCCTACTGAGACCGAAAAGACTAGGGTTTCGCAGGGCTATGTCAACTAAACCGGCCCGAATGTCTCCAACGATCATTTTCCAAACATTCCCTTTGTTTACTTTTTGCATGATTTGAATGAAACTAACCGGGACGACGTTGTTTTAAAAATCGCCATGATTTGTTTTATTGTCGTAAGACAAAACTTCAATGACCCGAAAATCCACGGAGATAACTTCGAAAATAAAAAATAATGGCAAGAGTATTAGGGGCCCACACCTGTCCACGAGGGGGGGCGTTCTTCCCGGGGCGCCCCTGGGCCCTCGACTCCACTAACCTCAACTCCAACTCCATATTCCGCTTCATGAGGAAAAAATCAAAGGAAAAGTTTCATTGTTTTATGAAGGAGCCGCCGCCAAGCCCTAATCTCCTGAGGGCCGATCCGAGTCCGCTGAGGCTCCAGAGAATCCGCCCATCATCAACCATCCTCCATCACCAATTTATGATGCTCCCACTGCATGAGTAATTCCATCGAGGCTTGCTGGACGGTGATGGGTTGATGAGATTTACAATTTAATCAAGTTAGTTTTGTTAGGTTTGATCACTAGTATCCACTATGTTCGAGATTGATTTGCTATGACTTTGCTATGCTTAATGCTTGTCACTAGGGCCCAAAAGGTGATTTAATCTAACCTATTATGTTTTCATGAATATATTTGAGTTCTTGGTCCCATTCTTGCAAGTCTATAGTCACCTATTATGTGTTATGATCCCACAACCCCCGGGTTACAATAATCAGATTTTCTTCACCGTAGTTTGAGTTCATGTATTCACTATTGCTAATGCTTGTTCCGCTTGTTAAAAGGAGGCCTTTATCCCTTAGTTTCCACTAGACCCCACCGCCATGGAGGGTAGGACAAAAGATGTCATGCAAGTTCTTTCCATAACACGATGACTATATTCAAATAATGCCTACATTACATTGATGAAACTAGTTCCTTGTCACCCTTGTTATAGCTATTACATGAGAAATCGTCGAATAATTATCCATCCGATCCAATGCCCGAAGCTTTATATTGGCTTCCTTATTAACTTTTCCCAACATAACTACTACAAAAACCGCTATCTTTAGTTTTGCCATTACCAATACTATCATACTACTTCTACAAATCCCCGCAGATATGTTATCTGTGTGGTTGAATTGACAACTCAACGCTAATACTTGAGAATATTCTTTGGCCCTTGTTGAATCAATAAATTTGTTGAATATCACCCCGAAAAGTCACCATCCCCTACACTTGTGGGTTATGCCGGATAGAAAGTTTCGAATGAAGTTTGACTTTTTTTGGGACATAGGGATGTGAGAAAGAGGAGGGTTTTGAGATATCACTAAGCACTTTGAGCAAGAAACTCATTAAGCAACACCTCACCCCTCTTGATAGTATTGGTTTTCCTATGGACTCAATGTGATCTTGGATTACAAAATGAAGGATGTAGAGTCTTGTGCTTTGTGCTTGAGCCAACTTTTTGCCCTTAGCATTTTGAGGGGTCCACGTTTTCATCCATTCCATGCCAAACATTAGCTTTCAAATATTTATCTTGAAATAGCATTAGCTCAATGAGCTATATGTTGTAAGGAATTACCAGAACCACCCAGGGATAGTTGCACTTTCACAACGCCAATCCACTTTCGCCGTCATGGCACCAAGGCCGAAGAAGGGGGGAAAATCCCGCATGCCCATGGAGCCCCTCACGGTTGGAACCGATTGACCGGGTCCACGGGTCAAGCGAGGGCGGGAAAGGTTCGTAGGCTCCCACCATTCCAATGAGTGGAAGGCGATGACGGCCGCCGCCTCCCGCCTTGGTCCCTGGGGACACCAGATCTCTATTCATCTCCATGCCCTTAGCCGCCGTCCCCTTTCTTCGATTTTTCAATGCCATGCTATCGATTATCGATCCAAGCGCCACATCCGGACCCCGGATTCATTTCCCTTCTTTCACCTTCCCCGGCGACCCTCGGGGCATTGCCGCCTGCGGGCCTTTTTCCAACATTTTTCTCGCCACCCGGTCGAAGCGATAGTGCTCGGTATGTCTTCCCGGGGGGAAATTGGCTTGATCACTTCATGCTTCCCGATTCCAAGCGGTGTATGGGACGCCATCAGGCGCGGTTTCCCCGCTTTTAGCCGAACCAGCCTGGCCGAACATGCGAGCTCCCAAGCGGCTTGGCGGTTCCCGCCGGGGCGCAAGGAGGCAGGGTGATGGTTTCGGGGGGAGAGAGTTCCCCGGCCATCCCCGCTTCCAAAGACCATTCTTGCCAATGGGGCTTTCACCGCCCCACGACCCCATGAGGCTTTGCCCTCGCTTCTTCCAAGACCCGACTGTTCCAATTTCCGACAGCGACCCAAATACCGCCGGTTCTTTATCAAGGAGTGCCCTTGTATCCCGTCAACGGAGCCCTTCCGGGAAGATGTCGCTTCACGAGTGGGGGTTCTGACCACGAGGGACTTAGAACCCCATCTGGTGGCCTCCGCTTGTTGTCCCGGTGGCGCGCTTTAAGGTGGTCGCAGGAGGGCGGCGCCTCAAGCACTCCCGAGGCGGGTGGAGAGCGCACCGCCAAACGCCTGGGTGGCTGGGAGGCCCAAGCACTTGAAGGCCTCACCCCTAGGCGGGGGGAGCCTCCCATGGATGCGATCCCACCTACCTTGAAGGGCAACCAAACACTTTAGCTGCACTTTCCAAACACCGGGATGCCACAAGAGGAAGGGGTTGGGCAGCCGGACGCCCAGGCCCCAAAAGAGGAAGTGGATTTCAGGATGAGGCATTTTGCCTTCCAATCTCGGTCACGCTTTTTTGACATTTGCCCTTAGGATCCTTCCCAACTACGGTGAGGTTTCCGGGTGCGGCCCGGCCTCCTTCCGGCCCATACCTGTTAAACAACCGGGAAGGGCGGCCAAGGCCGGGCCATTGCCGAGCGCCCATGAGCCGTCCCGGACCTTCCCCTTTGAGCCACCTCTAGGGCAAGAGGTGCCGAGGGCTCCCCATTGGCCCGGGGCCGGACCCCCGGGCCTTCATCTTCGAGCGGGGAGCTAACCACGCCCCAAGGGTCTGAAAGGGTCGACCCACCACCTTCGCCGAGACCGGGTGAGCGCCCCCGCTTCCGACTGCCCGGATGGAGGGGGCTCGCCATGCGCCGAGTCGCGCGGGCAACGCGCTGCATTTTTTCCCGAAGCACGATCTAGGTCGGCTTTGGGGAGCTTTGCCCGACGCGCCGAGGCGAGGGTCCATTTAGCGCCTGGGGCATCAATGACGGTTCCCATTAACCTTACGGAGATGAGCGTGCCGGGGCCGAGGATCCTTGCGCCTTCTGGAGGCTTCGCCTATGCTCTCGAGGAGGATTGGGCCACGGATCAACGCCATAAGGCGACCGAGGCGGGAGGGAGCTCCGCCTCAACGCCACCCTTGAGCAAAGAGTTCAGAGTGCAGAGGCCTTGTTGCTGGAGGGACCGAGGGAGTCCCGGATTAGGGTATCCGACAGCCGACTGGGTACAACGTCCGGACTATTCGGAAGATACAAGACTAGACTTGGGTCCATGTCCGGATGGAACTCTCCTTTGGGAAGGCAAGCTTGGTGATCCGATATTATATTTTTCCTTGTAACCGACTCCATTAAACCCTAGCCCTCTCCGGGTGTCTATATAAACCGGAGAGGTTGGTCCAGAAGGCCGATCACAATTACAATCATACCATCATAGGCTAGCTCTTAGGTTTAGCCTCACGATCCGGGTAGATTTATTTGTCTACCCATATCATCAATATTAATCAAGGGAAGTAGGGTTTTAGGTCCATCGAGGGCCCAACTGGGTAAACATTTGTGTCCTCGCCTCGTTACCATCCCTTTGACGCAGATCAGACCCCTACCCTTGATCCGCTTTTGACATCGCATTGGTGTTTTCCTTAAGATTTCCCGTATCATTGCCAGCTCGATGGCTCCTTCGATATCGAACGACCGCGTTGAGACTTTCCTCCCCGACAGATTTTGCGGGGTTTTGCAAAGGGCCAATTTGTTGGCCACTTGGAGCAGACGATATTATGCCCCACCACCGTGTCGTTCGAAACTTGAACTAATGGCGATATCCGAGGAGATTGATTTCGATTGGGGCCCGAGCGCCGAAAACAATGAGCATGGCTTAGACTCCAATCGGATG
>JAHHZJ010008119.1:0-12614 GCA_021437245.1 Aegilops speltoides | reverse complement strand
AAGATTGAAGCTATTGAGAGGGGCCCAAAACGGTCACACAAGTGAGGAGTTTCTTGGCCTCGTTTTTATAGGCGGAGAGATTTCAGACCATTGCGACCTCTCAACGAGCTTAAAAGAAGGATGTGCCTTTTGTTTGGGGTACCGAAGAAGAAGCCTTCACGATTGAAAGTAAGTTGACACATGCCCTTTACTCCAACTTCCGATTTTAATAAGACTTTGAGCTTGAATGATGCTAGTGGAATTGGATTAGGTGTGTTATTACAAGATGGCAAACCTTGATACTTTTCTAAAAAATTGAGGGCCTAGTCTGAATTATTCTACTTATGATAAAGAATTATATGCTCTTGTTCGACTTTAGAAACATGGCAACATTATTTATGGCCCAAAGAATTTGTTATACATTCTGATCATGAATCTTGAAACATATTAAAAGTCAAGCTAAACTGAATCGAGACATGCTAAATGGGTTGAATTCATTGAGACTTTCCTTATGTCATTAAACACAAGAAGGGTAAAGAAAATGTTATTGTGATGCATTGTCTGTCTATACTATGCTTTCACAACTTGACTTCAAAATATTTGGTTTGGAGACCATCAAAGATCAATATGTGCATGATGCTGATTTTAAAGATGTATTGCGAATTGTAAAGAAGGTAGAACATGGAACAAGTTGCTAATGATGGATTGCTTGCTTAACAAGCTATGCATTCCAGCTAGCTCCGCTCCTTTTGTTGTTGCAGAGGCGATGGAGGAGGACTAATGGGACACTTTGGCGTGAAGAAGACCGAGGATACTAGCTACACATTTCTTTGGCCAAAGATGAGACGGATGTTGAGCGCTTTGTTGTCAGCACACATGTCAAAAAGCTAAGTCACACTCAATCCTCATGGGTTATATATGCCTTTGCCTGACTCTAGTGTTCCTTGGGAGGATATATCTATGGACTTTGTTTTAGGTTTACTCAACAAAGAAGGGAGGATAGCATATTTGTTGTCGTGATAGATTCTAAAATGGCACACTTTATACCATGTCATAAAGCGATGATTGTTAATGTTTGATTTGTTCTTTCGTGAAATTATTCGCTTGCATGGTGTGCCAAATACTATTGTTTCAGATCGTGATACTAAATTTCTTAGCCACTTTTGGAGATGTTTATGGCTGTTGGGGACTAAACTACTTTTTAGTACTACTTGTCACCCCAAACCGATGGATAAACCAAGTAGTCAATAGAACATTGTCTACTATGCTTAGGGCTGTTTTGAAGAATAATAAGAAAATGTGGGAAGAATGCTTGCCTTATATTGAATTTGCTTATAATCGCTCATTGCATTCTACTACTAAGATGTGCCCTTTGAAATTGTGTATGGTTTCCTACCTGCACCTATTGATTTATTGCTCTTCCATCTTCGGAGAAGGTTAATTTTGATGCTAAAGAACGTTGAATTGATTTTAAAATGCATGAGTTAACTAAGGAAAACATTGAGCGATGAATGCTAAATATAAACTTGCGGAGATAAGGGTAGAAACATGTTGTGTTTGCACCGAGATCTTGTTTGGTTACATTTTGTAAGGATAGATTTCGATTTGCAAATCAAAGCTAATGCCACGTGTCTGGTCCCTTTAAAGTGTTGGAGAAAGTAAATGATAATGCATATAAACTTGAGCGCCGCAGATTTTGGGGTTAGTCCCACTTTAACATTGCAGATTTGAAGCCATATTTGGGTGAGGAAGATGAGCCGCAGGACGACTTTCATTTCAAGAAGGGAGGATGATGAGGACATCAATACTATTGTTACACCCACAGCCCCGCGCTATACATACCGGACCAATTACTAGAGCTCGGCACGCCAACAAATTACTGTACTTTCGCTTGGTAATGATTCTAATGTTCATGAGAATATGATGTGCTTAAATTGGATACATTTGTTTTGCTTACAAATGAAGGGCCTAGCTTGGAGAAGGATGAACATTGGAGCAAGAACACACATGGAGTTGATGGCATGCAAGGATCAAGAAGAGTTCAAGTGATGATTTCAGGACTTTGAAGCCACCATGAGGAGTGATGAAGCCTTGGAAATATACAAGATGCCACTTCATAATATTCGTCCATAGGCTATTCTAGGTGCGCCACCTTATTATTGGGCCAGCCCATGTAATTTGAAATACATTAGTATAGGCTATTTTTAGAGTCCGATGTGGGGAAACAAGAGATAGGGTTAGTTTCGAACCTCCACCAAGGCCACGAAATTCACCCCTCTTCCTCCATATATACAGCCCTTAGGGCACCGCTTAGACTTGGGTTTTGTTTAGATCAAAAGTTCGATAGCTGCAACTTCGCATTTCGCTTTGTGTTCAACGACTGCAAAAGGCGCCACAGAGCCCCACCTTGATCAATAAAGCTTCATCTTATATTCGCAATATCCAGATTGCAATCTCAGTTTCTTGCTTGTTCTTCGCTTGTCACAGGAAATAGACCGTGGTCGTTGATCGGTCGCGGGTCAATAACCTCTGGAGTTGGTTTAGCGACGTTATGCTCGCCTGACGTCAGAGTCGATCGCCAAAGTCGATTTCCACCAAAGCGAAATCCACCATCTCATCGAAGATCGGACACCTTTGCTTCATCAATGCCATCCGCAAAAACAAGGTGAACCAGCATATAGCCGCTGGATTTTTTTCGCCACGCCAAATGAGATTGCCTGGATCATAGAGCATCCGCAAAGGTACATTTGTCCCTACCAGGGGCTAATGTCTATAAAATATAATCTCTCAATTTCCTTCAAAAGGAAGTGCCAATAGGTTCTAAACTTGTCCAAAAACGCGACTAATGATGTTCTTTGACTTTCGGCCAAAAGTCCCGCTTAAGGCTGAATTTGAGGGTATCCGAGTCACGACGCAAGCAGGAGTATTTTCGGATTCGGATATTCGCTTTGAACAGTTTGAGTACTTATGGGACCTAACGGACTCAGACAAAATTATGAGACATTTTAGTGAACATCCGTCCATTCTATGGCGCCCTGAAAGTACTTCATTTTCTGCACTTTTTCCCGATTTCCCTAAAATTTCTTTGTCCTCATAGAGGAGATATCGCTTCCACAATATATCGACCGATGCCGGAATTCCTTTGTTCTTGGCTTTCACGCAGATGAGTTACAAAGATGCCATCCAAATAAAACAAGGATAACCGGCATATAGCGGATTTTCTTCAATTTACGCCAAATGAGTGCTCTGATCATAGAGCATCCGCAGAAGGTACGCTTGTCCCTACCAGGGGCTAATGTCTATGAGCAACATAATCTTCAATTTCCTTCAAAAGGAAGTGAATGGGTTCAAACTTGTCCAAAAACAACGATTTAATGATGTTCTTAACTTCAGGACAAAAAGTCCCCGCTTAACTGAATTTGAGGGCCGCCGACGCAAGGTGGAGTATTTTTCGATTCGCTGTCCCGCGAGCGTTTGAGTACTTATGGGTCCGACACGACCAATGACAAAATTATGAGACGCTTTAGTGAACATCCGTCCATTCTATGTAGTCCTTGAAAGTACTTCATTTTCTCGGCTTTTTGCCCGACCGTTCTAAAATTTCTTGTCCTCTATAGAGGAGATATCGCTTCCACATATATATCGACCGATGCCGAAATGCCCTTTGTTCTTGCTTTATTGCATGAGTTACAAGCCATCCGCGAAAACAAGGAGAACTGCATATAGTCCTGGATTTTTTCAATTTACGCCAAATGAGATCGCCTTGATCATAGAGCATCCGCAGAAGGTACATTTGTCACTACCAGGGGGCTAATGTCTATAAGCAACATAATCTCTAATTTCCTTCAAAAGGAAGTGCCAATGGGTTCGTAAATTGTCCAAAAACAACGATTTAATGATGTTCTTTGACTTTCGTGGCCAAAAAGTCCGCTTAAGGCTGAATTTGAGGGTACTCGAGCTCCCGACGCAAGGGAGTATTTCGATTCGCTGATTCTTTGAACAGTTTGAGTACTTATGGGTCCGACACGGACCAATGACAAAATTATGAGACGCTTTAGTGAACATCTCGTCCATTCTATGGCGCCCTTGAAAGTACTTCATTTTCGCGCACTTTTGCCCGATTGCCTAAAATTTCTTGTCCTCTATAGAGGAGATATCGCTTCCACATATATATCGACCAATGCCAGAATGCCTTTTGTTCTTGGCTTTCACGCCGATGAGTTACAAGATGCCATCCAGCTAAAACAAGGATAACCAGGCATATCAGCTGGATTTTCTTCAATTTACGGCCAAATGAGATCGCCTGATCATAGAGCATCCGCAAAGGTACTTGTTCCTACCAGGGGCTAATGTCTATGAGCAACATAATCTCTGAATTTCCTTCAAAAGGAAGTGCCAATGGGTTTAGAAACTTGTCTCAAAAACAACGATTTAATGATGTTCTTTAACTTTCGAGGCAAAAAGTCCCGCTTAAGGCTGAATTTGAGGGTATCTGTCACCGACGCAAGGTGAGTATTTTCTGATTCGCTGTCGCCAGCGAGCAGTTTGAGTACTTATGGGTCCGACACGACCAATGACAAAATTATGAGACGCTTTAGTGAACATCCGTCCATTCTATGGTAGTCCTTGAAAGTACTTCATTTTCTCGCGCTTTTGCCGATCGTTCTAAAATTTCTTGTCCTCTATAGAGGAGATATCGCTTCCACATATATATCGACCGATGCCAGAATGCCCTTTTGTTCTTGGCTTTATGCGCATGAGTTACAGATGCCATCCGCAAAACAAGGAGAACTGCATATAGCCTGGATTTTTTCAATTTACGCCAAATGAGATCGCCTTGATCATAGAGCATCCGCAGAAGGTACATTTGTCCTACCAGGGCTAATGTCTATAAGCAACATAATCTCAGTTTCCTTCAAAATCAAGTGCCAATGGGTTCGTAAAATTGTCTCAAAAACAACGATTAATGATGTTTTTGACTTTCGTCAAAAAGTCCCGCTTAAGGCTGAATTTGAGGGATCTGGTCACGACGCAAGGTGGAGTCTTTTCTGGATTCGCAGATTCGCTTTGAACAGTTTGAGTACTTATGGGTCCGACACGGACCAATGACAAAATTATGAGACGCTTTAGTGAACATCTTCCATTCTATGGCGTCCTTGAAAGTACTTCATTTTTCGCGCGCTTTTTCGATCCCTAATATTTCTTGTCCTCTATAGAGGAGATATCATTTCCACATATATATCACCAATGCCAGAATGCCCTTTGTTCTTGGCTTTCACGCCGATTAGTTACAAAGATGCCATCCGCGAAAACAAGGAGAACAAGGCATACACGCTGGATTTTCTTCAATTTAGGCCAAATGAGATCGCCTTTGATCATAGAGCATCCCAAAAGTACATTTGTTCCTACCAGGGGGCTAATGTCTATAACCAACATAATCTCTAGAATTTCCTTCAAAAGGAAGTGCCAATGGTTTAGAAACTTGTCCAAAAACATTTTAATGATGTTCTTTGACTTTAAAAAAAGGTCCCGCTAAGGCGAATTTGAGGACTGCCTCCAGAAGGGAGTATTTTTAGATTCGGTCATGAAAGTTTGAGTACTTATGGGTCCACACGGACCAATGACAAAATTATGAACGCTTTATAAATTCATTCTATGGGTTCCTTGAAAGTACTTATTTTCTCGCCCGGATCCTAAAATTTTTTGTCCTTATAGAGGAGATATCGCTTCCACATATATATGACCATGGGAATGCCTTTTGTTCTTGGCTTTATCGATGAGTTAAAAGATGCCATCCGCAAAACAAGGAGAACCTATAGGGATTTTTTCAATTTACCCAAATGAGATCCCTTGATCATAGAGCATCCGAAAGGTACATTTGTCCCTACGGGGGCTAATGCCTATAAGCAACATAATTCCCAATTTCCTTCAAAAGGAAGTGCCAATGGGTTCGAAATTGTTCAAAAACAACGTTTAATGATGTTCTTTGACTTTTACAAAAAGTCCCGCTTAATGAATTTGAGGGTATCATACCGCAAGGTGGAGTATTTTTCGATTATTGCTTTGAGCAGTTTGAGTACTTATGGGTCCACACGGACCAATGACAAAATTTGAGAGTTTTTGAACATCCGCCCATTCTATGGCCCCTTGAAAGTACTTCATTTTCCGCGCTTTTGCCGATGCCTAATATTTTTGTCCTCTATAGAGGAGATATCGCTTCCAATATATATCGACCAATGCCGGAATGCCCTTTTGTTCTTGGCTTTCCCCGATTAGTTACAAAACCATCCGCCAAAACAAGGAGAATAAGGCATACCCGGGATTTTCTTCAATTTAGCCAAATGAGATGCCGATCATAGGCATCTCCCAAAGGTACATTTGTTCCTACCGGCTAATGTCTATAAGCAACATAATCTCTCAATTTCCTTCAAAAGGTGCCAATGGGTTTAGAAACTTTCCAAAAAAAATAATGATGTTCTTTTGACTTTCGGCCAAAAAGTCCCGCTTAAGGCTGAATTTGAGGGTACCCGGCTCAGAAGAGTGGAGTATTTTTGATTCGAGGCATGGTAGTTTGAGTACTTATGGGTCCGGCGACCAATGACAAAATTATGACGTTTAGTGAACATCGTCCATTCTATGGCGCCCTGAAAGTACTTCATTTTCTCGCACTTTTTTGCTTGATTGCCCTAAAATTTCGTCCTCTATAGAGGAGATATTTTACATATATATCGAATGCCGAATGCCCTTTTGTTCTTGGCTTTCACCCATGAGTTAAAAGATGCCATCCGCAAAACAAGGAGAAAAGGCATATAGCGGATTTTTTCAATTTACGCCAAATGAGACCCCCGGATCATAGAGCAACCGCAAAAGGTAGCTTTCCCTACCAGGGGCTAATGTCATAAGTAATCTTAATTTCCTTCAAAAGTAAGTGCCAATGTGTTCAAACTTGTCCAAAAAAATTTAATGATGTTCTTTGACTTTCGCAAAAACTCCCGTTGGCTGAATTTGAGGGTACTCCGCTAACGCAAGGGGAGTATTTTATGGATTCTTCGCCAAAAGCAGTTTGAGTACTTATGGGTCCGAAGACCAATGACAAAATTATGAGACGCTTTAGTGAACATCGTCCATTCTATGGCGCCTTGAAAGTACTTCATTTTTCGCGTTCCGAGTTTAAAATTTTTGTCCTCTATAGAGGACATATTGTTTCACATATATTGACCGATGGAATGCCCTTTGTTCTTGGCTTTCACGCCATGAGTTACCGATGCCATCCAAATAAAACAAGGAGAACCGCATATAGCATGGATTTTCTTCAATTTGGGGCCAAATGAGATCGCCCATAGAGCATCCCAGAAGGTACGCTTGTCCACCGGGGACTAATGTCTATAAGCAACATAATCTCGAATTTCCTTCAAAAGGAAGTGCCAATGGGTTCAAACTTATCTCAAAAACAGCGATTTAATGATGTTCTTTGACTTTGTCAAAAAGTCCTACTTAAGGCTGAATTTAGGGTATCTGTCATGACGCAAAGGGAGTATTTTCGATTCGCTTGCCGCGATCAGTTTGAGTACTTATGGGTCCGACACGGACTACTAATGACAAAATTATGAGACGTTTAGTGAACATCCGTCCATTCTATGGCGCCCTGAAAGTACTTCATTTTCTCGTGGGCTTACCGATGCCCTAAAATTTTTGTCCTCTATAGAGAAGATATCGCTTCCAATATATATCGACCGATGGCAGAATGCCCTTTGTTCTTGGCTTTCACGCCGATGAGTTAAAAGATGCCATCCGCGAAAACAAGGAGAACTGCATATAGTCCGGATTTTTAAATTTACGCCAAATGAGATCGCCTTGACCATAGAGCACGCGCAAGAGTTTCGATTGACACAGTTGAGTACTTATGGGTCCAACGACCAATGACAAAATTATGAGACGCTTTAGTGAACATCTCCATTCTATGGCCTTGAAAGTAATTTTCGGGCTTCGACCCAATATTTGTCCTATAGAGGAGATATCTTCACATATATATCACCAATGCCGAATGCCTTTGTTCTGGCTTTCACGCCATTAGTTACAGATGCCATCCGCAAGGAGAAAATACAGCGGATTTTCTTCAATTTAGCAATGAGATCGCGACTAGAGCATCCAAAGTATTTGTTCCTACAGGGGCACTATAACAAATAATTCTAATTTCTTCAAAAGAAGGCCAATGGGTTTAGAACTTGTCTCAAAATATTAATGATGTTTTGACTTTGAAAAGTCCGCTAGGCGAATTTGAGGTATCGGGGAAGGTGAGTATTTTTAGATTCTGTTGCGAGCGTTTGAGTACTTATGGTCCCTGACAATGACAAAATTATGACGCTTTAGTGAACATTCATTCTATGACTTGAAAGTACTTTTTCTCTACCGCTATGTCATGCCTAAATTCTTTTCCTTAAAGAGGGATATCGCTTCATATATATTGACCGATGCCGAATGCCTTTTGTTTTGGCTTTTCAAGTTTTACAAGAGATGCCTCCCAAACAGAACCAGTAAAGATATTTTCTTCTTTACGCCAAATGAGATCGCGATCATAGAGCATCCGAAGGTACATTTGTCCTACGGGGGCTAATGAAACAATTCTCAATTCTCAAAAGGAAGTGCAATGGGTTCTAAAATTGTCTCAAAAACGTTTATGATGTTCTTTGACTTTCCTAAAATCCTAATTGGGATTTGAGGGTACTCGGCACCGACGAGTAGAGTATTTTGATTCGCGATTCACGAGCAGTTTGAGTACTTATGGTCCATAATGACCAATGACAAAATTATGAGACGCTTAGTGAACATCTGTCCATTTAGGGCCCTAAAGTTCATTTTCATTCCATCTTTCAAATTTTTGTCCTCGGGAGAAATTGCTCAATATATTCAATGAGCCAGAATCCTTTGTTCTTGGCTTTCACGCGAATTTACAGTCCATCCGCGAACAAGGGAATAAGCATACATCTGTTTTTCAATTTAGCCAAATGAGATCTTGATCATAGAGCATCCGCCAAAAGGTACATTTGTTCCACTCGGGGCTAATGTCTATAGCACAAATCTTCAATTTCCTTCAAATGCATGTTTAGAAACTTGTCCAAAAGATATGTTCTTGACTTTCGCCAAAACCGCTGCCTTTTTTGGGGTATCGCGCGAAGATGAGTATTTTTGATTCAGCTGCTTGCTGGATAGTTTGAGTACTTAGGCCAGCGCCCAATGACAAAATTATGACGTTTAGTGAACATCCTCATGGGCACCTGAAAGTACTTCTTTTTCCAGCACTTTTGCTTGATTCCTAAATTTTGTCCTCTATAGAAGAATAATTTTCTATTTCGACAAAAAGCCCTTTGTTCTTGGCTTTCACGCCCATGAGTTACAGAGATCCGAAAACAAGGAGCATTATAGTCATTGATTTTATTTACGCCAAATGAACGCATCATAAAACAGAGTACGCTTGTCCTACCTGGGGCTAATGTTCAAAACTAATTTCAATTTCCTTCAAAGTAAGTGCCAATGTGTTCGAAACTTGTCCAAAAAATGAAATGATGTTCCTTTTTTTGGCAAAACCCCGCTTAAGGCTGAATTTGAGGGTATCTGCCTAACGCAAGGGAGTATTTTAGATTCACGTTTAGCCAAAGCGTTGAGTACTATGGTCCGACACACCAATGACAAAATTATGAGACGCTTAGTGAACATCTACCATATCTAATCCTAAAGACTTCATTTTCTGTTAAACTGTCATTAAATTTTGTCCTCTATGAGGACATTTTTCACATATATTCGACCGATGCGAATGCCTTTGTCTCGGCTTTCACGGATGAGTTACCATGCCATCCTAAAACAAGGAGAACTAGTATTAGTCCGATTTTCTTCAATTTGCCAAATGAGATGCTTTTGATCATAGAGCATCCGCAGAAGGTACGCTTGTCCCTCCAGGGACTAATGTCTATAGCAACATAATCTCAATTTCCTTCAAAAGGAAGTGCCAATGGGTTCGAAACTTATCCAAAACAGCGATTTAATGATGTTCTTTCACTCGTAAAAGTCCTATAGCTGAATTTAGGGAACCGTCATAGCGCGGGTATTTTCTTATTCGCTTAGCCGATCAGTTTGAGTACTTATGGCCAACGACCTAATGACAAAATTATGAGACGTTAGTGAACATCCGTCCATTCTAGCCTTGAAAGTACTTCATTTTCGTTTTCATTGCCCAAAATTTCTTGTCCTCTATAGAGAAGATATCGCTTCACATATATATCACGATGGCAGAATGCCTTTTGTTCTGGCTTCACGCATGAGTTACAAGATGCCATCCGGGAAAACAAGGAGAACTGCATATAGTCATGGATTTTCTAAATTTACGGCCAAATGAGATCGCCTTGACATAGAGCATCCAGAGTTTGTCTTCGGGGCAACAAAGCACTAATTTAATTTTTAAAGTGGCCAATGGTTTATTGCCGCTTAATGGTTTTGGACTTTGGTCCAAAACCTTCAAGGCAAAATTTGAGGGTTTTCCCTCCACAAGGCCCGAGTTTTCATTTTCTGGGCCTTGATTAAATTTTTGGTCCCAAAGGACAATGCCAAATTATGACCTGGAAATCCCTTTTCTTGGCCTTTAGCCATTTTCAAAGTGCCATCGCTAAAAGGGCCCATAAGGGATATTTCATTTACGCCAAATGAGATCCCTTGTCTGGCTCCGCAAAGTTACGTTGTCCTCCGGGGACAAGATAACAACATAACCTGAATTTTCCTTCAAAATTTGCCAATGGTCCCTGAATTTCCAAAAAGGATTAAAGGTATTTTTCTCCGCAAGTCCTATTAAGGCTAATTTATTTCTTCCCCAAAGGAAGCAAGGTTTAGATTTTCAAAAATTTTTTAAAGTCTTTGATTTAAAGGGTCCAAAAGCCTAATGAAAATTTAGGGACCTTGAACACTGATATTTATGGCCGAAGTACATTTGTTTTGGGTCCCCCCTAAAATTTGCCTTTAGGAAATTCCGTCATTCTATGCCCGAAAGCTTTTTTTTGCAGCTTTTATTGTTAAAATTTTTCCTTAAAGGAGATATCCTTTCCTTTTCAAGCGAATGCCCTTTTTTGGCTTTTCGCAAGTTAAAATTCCCCCAAACAGGGGAACCGCAATATCTTATTTTCTTCAAAGGCCAAATGGTGCCCGTCAAACACCGCGAAGGTCTTTGCCCTAAGGGGCAAGCCTTAAGAAATAACCCTTTCAAAAGGAATGCCAATGGGTTAAATTGCCCAAACCGATAATATGTTCACCGAAAAATCCCCAGGCTGTTTAGGGATCTTTCTGGCGAAAGGGAGTATTTTTTCTCGGTTTTTTGAGCTTTATCTTTGGGTCCAAAAATGCAAAATTATGGATTTTGTAAACCCTTTTTCTTGGCAAAAAGATTCATTTTCGGGCCCGATTGCCTAATTTTCTTTTTCCCAAAGGAGATTCCCCTTATATAACAAAGAAGCCCTTTGTTCTTGGCTTAGATTAGACAAATTCCATCCTCAAAAAAGGGAAATGGTTCCCAAATTTTCTTCAAAAAATTAGATTTCGATCAAATTTCAAAGGTAATTTGTTTACCAAGGGGCAAGTTATAAAACCAAATTCCAATTCCTTAAAAGAAGTCCAATGGGTTTAAAACGCCAAAAAGGATTTTTTGTTTCTCAAAATCCCATGGCAATTTGAGGGTACCTTCCCAAGGTAATTTTATTCCCCCAAAGAATTTGGTATTTTCCCGGGAAATGAAAAATTTGCTTTTATGAACATTTATTCATGGGCCCAAAAAAATTTTCCCTTTTCTTTTGCCCAAAATTTCTTGTCTAAGGGGTAATTTTATAACACCATCCAATCCTTTTTTTGGGTTTGCCATGGTTAAAAATGTCCAAAAAAAGGAGCCCGCTTAATTTCTTCTTTATAAAATGAGGGCCCTAAGGAAAAAAATTTTACCAGGGGGCAATGCTAAAAATAAAATTTCCTTAAAAGGTTTTTTGTCCAAAAATCGATAATATGCTTATTTAGAAAAACCCCTTTAAGGGAAGAGGGTATGGGCCTAAAGGGGAGTTTTAGGATTACTTCCCAAATTTTTAATTCCAAGGGAAATGCAAAATTATAAGTTTTTGAACTCCCACTTCGCTAAGCTTATTTTGATTTTTAGGAAAATTTTTGTTCAAGGGCATAGTTTAATAATTATGCCGGGGAATGTTTTTTTGGCTTTAGGAAGGTTACCCAGATCCGAAAAAGGGCCATTTGCTTTGGATTTTCTTAATTTGGGCCAAATAGAGCTTTGTCAAAAATCCCAAAGAGTTTGCCTTTGGGCTTGCTTAAGCCATAATCCTCAATTTCCTTAAAAGGAAGGCCAATGGGAAATTTCAAAAACAAATGAGTTCGCTTTCAAAAAAATCCCAAGGCTTTTTTTCCGCCAAAACCAAAATGGATTTTTTTCAATTTCCCAAGTTTGAGTCTTATTCCACAACTACTAAAACAAAATTATGAGAGTTTAGTAAATCCCCAAATTCCCCTTTTTTCCCCCCGATCCCAAAATTTTTTGTTTATGAAAGTATCTTCCAATTTTCGCCGTCGGAATCCTTTTTTTGGCTTTAGGCAAATGT
>JAHHZJ010008117.1:0-10495 GCA_021437245.1 Aegilops speltoides | reverse complement strand
CCGTCCACTATCATTTGCTAAATTTATCATGAAATTTGTTCGATGTTCTCCCCGCCTCCGGCGGATCCCGCCATGGTTAGCAAAGAAAGAAACACACAAGAATATGATCCTGTGACATAACAAGAGGTGGTGGTGGGTTCACAACCGCAACAAATCTCAAATTTTACCGCCTACCAAAAGAAAGGGTGATCGGCAACCATTTAACAAAACTCTCAAAAGCTTGGATAGAGCGATTGCTGGAGAGTCAAAACCCGACGAGATGTATGTGGGTTTTAATATGGTAGCAAAAGGGTCCAAAATAATCAATTCAGAGATGAAGTTGAATAAACGCCAACGACCGGCAGGGTCCTAGCTGATGTTAGAGACGCGAGCCAGAACACTAAAAAAATCACGGCACCGACGTAAACAAAGGAAAAGAATAATTTTTTTTTTTTTTTTTTATGCTTTTTTTTTGGGAAAAATCACTATAATGGGATTCCAAAACTCTTCCCAAAATTGGATGGGCACAAATTTTTTCACCAAATTTTTTTTTCGATCGTCGACCCAAAAAATGAAACGGGTCAAAAAACTTTCTATAACGGGGATCGTTCCCAATACCTTAGAAACACCTAAAATAGGATAGCCGAAAAGTCCGGCTTAAAATTTCCTAAACGAGGGTGGTTTCACTTTTTTTTTTTGGAAACCAACCTCTTTATATAAAGATTGTGAACAAACCTACTTAAAGGAAACATTTAATCGGAAATTAGATCGATCCCAAAAAATCTAATATGCAATGAACTCGGATTGGTGGTGGAATATGGTGGTTATGGCAACGGTTTATGGGCGGTGGTATATGGATACATTCAAGCGGGGATAAGCGGGTGGTAGATTTATTTATGATGGGCTTGGAAATTATGACCGAACTCAAACCTAAAAGACTAAACAACTCCAGAGGTTATACCCCCGGAGCATCCATCAACTCGACCACGAGGGTCTATTTCCGCAGCAAACGAAGAACAAGAAGAAAAAATTGAACGGATATTTGTAATAAAGTTTTATTGATCAAGGTGGGGTTTCGGACACCTTGTCTGGTTGAACACAAATGAAGTAAGGTTGCGCTATGGGTAATTTTGATCTAAACAAAACCCAAAGTTTTGGGCCCTAAGGGCAATATATGGAGGATGATAGAGGCAAAGGTGTCCCGCCTTTCATGAGATGGTGGATTTCGCGGGAAGTCGATTTTGACGATCCGAAAACGAGGGGACCCTTAGCAATCGCTAAACCAACTCCAGAGGTTATACCACGCCGAGCACGCATCAACCCACCACGAGGGTCTCTTCGCGAGCAAACAAGAACAAGCAAGAAACTAGATTGCAACTGAATTTATAAGATGAAAGCTTTATTGCAAGGGGGGTGGACGCTTTGTCCGGTCAACACAAACGGCACGCGGGTTGCAGCTATGGGAATTTGATCTAAACAAAACCAAGTCAAACGGTCTAAGGGGTATATGGAGGAAGAGGGGTGAATTTCGGGCCCTGGTGGAGGGGTCCAAACCAACCCTATCTCTTGTTTCCCCACACACGGACTCTAAAATAGCCATTAATGTATTTCGAAATTACATGGGCCGCCCAATAATAAGGTGACGAAAGAAACCTATGGACTAATATTATGAAGTGGCATCTGTATATTTCGTCCAAGGCTTCATGCACCTTATGGTGGCTTCAAAGTCCCAAATCATCACTTGTAACTCCGTTTGATCTCCCGGATGCCATCAACTCCATGTGTTCTTGCTCCAATGTTCATCCTTTCCAAGCTAGGCCCTTCATTTGTAAGCAAAACAAATGTATCCAATTTAGGCAAATCATATTCTCATGAATATTAGAATCATTACCAAGAAACAAAGACCTTTTTAGTTGGCGCGAGCTCAGTAATTGGTCCAAGATGTAAAGCAGGGCGGGGTGTAAAATGGTATTGATGTCCTCATCATCCTCCCCTTCTTGAAATGAAGTCGCCCTCGACGGAAGTTCATCTTCCTCACCCAAATATCTTCAAATCCAATGTTAAAAGGGACTAACCCCAAAATCGGCAGTCAAGTTTATATGCATTATCATTTACTTTTCCAACACCTTAAAGGGACCAAAAGACGTATTAGCTTTGATTTGCAAATCAGAAATCTATCTACAAATTAACCAAACAAACTCCAAAAACACAACATGTTTTCTCCCTTAAAGGTTTATATTTAGCATTCATACGCCAATGTTTTCCTTAGTTAACTCATGCATTTTAAAATCAACTCAAAGACGTTTTAGCATCAAAATTAACCTTTCCAAGATGGAAGAGGCAACAAATCAATAGGTGAAGGTAGGAAACCATACACAACTTCAAAAGGGCACATCTTAGTAGTAGAATGCAATGAACGATTATAAGCAAATTCAATATGAGGCAAGCATTCCTCCCACATTTTCTTATTTTTTTCCCCTTTAGAAACTATTGATATATTTCCTAAAAGTGCTTTTAGTCCCCAACTTAGCCCATAAACATCTCCAAAAGTGGCTAAGAAATTTAGTATCACGATCCAAACAATAGTATTTGGCACACCATGCAAACAATAATTTCAAAAAGAACAAATCAGAACATTGACAAAGATCATCGCTTTTATGACATGGTATAAAGTGTGCCATTTTAGAATCTATCCACGACAACAAATATGTTATCCTCCCCTTCTTTGTTCTAGGTAAACCTAAAACAAAGTCCATAGAATATCCTCCCAAGGAACACTAGGTACAGAAAGGCATATATAAACCATGAGGATTGAGTCGGATTAGCTTTTTGACATGTAGTGCAAGAGCAAAAACGCCAACATCCCGCCTCATCTTTGGCCAAAAGAAATGTGTAGCAAGACGCCCTCCGCCTTCTTCACGCCAAAGTGTCCCATTAGTCCTCCTCCATGCGCCCCCGCAACAAAAAAGACGAACAGCTAGGAATGCATAGCTTGTTAGCACGAACACAAATCCATCATTAACACAAACTTGTTCCATGTTCTTCCTTCTTACAATTTGCAATACATCTTTAAAAAATCATGCACATATTGATCTTTGATGGTCTCCAAACCAAATATTTTGAAGTCAAGTTGTGAAAGCATAGTATAGCGATTTAGACAATGCATCAAGAATAACATTTTCTTTACCCTTCTTGTGTTTAATGACATAGGGAAAGTCTCAATGAATTCAACCCATTTAGCATGTTAATTCGTTTAGCTTGACTTTTAATATGTTTCAAAGATTCATGATCGAATGTATAACAAATTTTTGGGCCATAAATAATTTGCCATGTTTCTAAAGTCCCAACAAGAGCATATAATTCTTTATCATAAGTAGAGTAATTCAGACTAGGCCCACTCAATTTTTTAAAAGTATGCAAAAGTTTGCATCTTGTAAAACACACCTCCTAATCCAATTCCACTAGCATCACATTCAAGCTCAAAAGTCTTATTAAAATTAAGTTGGAGAAGGGATGTGTCAACTTAGCTTTCAATACCGTGAAGGCCTTCTTCCCGGGACCCCAAACAAAAGGCACATCCTTCTTGTAAGCTCTTGAGAGGTGCAGAATGGTGCTGAAATCTCCACAAAACGCCATAGAAACCAGCGAGGCCAAGGAAACCCCACTTTGTGACCGCTTTTGGGGGCCAACCTCAATAGCTTCAATCTTGGCTTTATCAACTTCAATTTCGGAGTAACAACATAGCCAAGAAAAGATACTTCCGGGAAAAGGTATTCCCAAGGTTACCAAACAAACGGCATCACGAGAGCATTAAAACAGACGAAATGTTCCAAATGTTCTTCCAAAGATTTGCTATAAATCAAGATATCATCAAAATAGACTACCCAAATCGCCAATGAAAACACGAAACTTCGCTCATTAACCTCATGAAAGTACTAGGTGCATTAGTTAACCCAAAAGGCATGACTAACCACCAATAATCCAAACTTAGTTTTAAATGTGTTTTCCATTCATCTCCAATTTATAAATTTGATGGTATCCACTACGCAAATCAACTTTTGAGAATATTGTAGAGCCACCAATTCATCACATATCATCTAGCCTAGGAATAGGGTGAATAACAATAGTAATATTATTGATGCCTTACAATCAACACACAACGGACGACCATCCTTTTTCGCACTAGAATAATAGGAAAAGACAAGGACTAAGGGATTCCGATATAACCTTTTCGGCGCCCGATTTGACGATAATCTCCTTCGCTCTCCGGATTGGTACGATGGTACTTTAATGATGCACCGAATTAAGTCAATTTGATGCTCAATCCTCAATAGGTGGTATCCGGCACGCCTTGTGAAAGACGCCAAAAACTCCCCAAAAATGTTAGTGAAGAGGGGCAAAGAGGAAGGCACGCCCCCTAATGAAAATAATGCCTTTTGCACAAAAAGCATAGCAAATAGATTTGCAAAATCTAGCTATCAATATCGATTTGGTAAGTAAACATGCACTTTTCAATTTAATTTCGTAAAAAGAGATGGTTTATTATTAGGCTTCATGGCTTTCAAATTCTTTTGCCACAATCTGATTTTCACTCTTATTTTTCCCTGCTTTTTTTGCTTTTAATTAAAAGGCTCTTTATTTACCAAGTAAAAGGAACATTTGATAGGTACCACATCACAATCAACATAATCAGATATGTAGAGATACTAAAATGCACACCTAACAGACGTGTTACCTTAACCTTGCCGCTGTTGTTGAACCATTGGATGTAAGGTGTGGATGTGGTCGTGGTGAGAGATAGCCCACCATCTCCATGCTAGCGTTGTTCAGCCCCCCATCTATGATGACGCAATAGAACGCCCCTTCACAACTCCTTTGTATGGAACAAATTATGCCTCTGATTTTGCTCACTTTGTAACCTGCACACTCAAAACACGTGAGCAACTAAACATTCATAACCCAAGATCTTCAAAGAGCCATGTATTGTGTCTCATGATCAATCATCTCCACCGTTTCCTCATGTTAATAAGAGCCAAAGTCTCTCATCATAGTCACTAGCGGACTCATACCCACCATCCTCAAGAGAATCATCACACGCTGAGATTTGCATTCTTCCGAAATGTCCTTCCCCTTACAACGACTAATATCACTTTGTGCCCTTCGATGGAAGAAGAAGAGCTCGGGCAGCCCGGTGTTTCTGGCGATAGTGGTGGTTGTGCCCCTTTTGTATCACGTTGAGGTGGCACCGGAGGTGATGGTGCAAGGAAGTAGATGATGCAGTTTCCAGATGAAGGTCGACCGCGAAAAGAGGCCGCCAATGCCCCGATCCTCAAGACTTCACGCTCATTTACAAGCAAGATGGAATAAACGAGGATATTATTATAACCTTATAGTCTAGAATGGTCCAATCTCTATTTAATCCACCCAAAACGGAAGCATAGCTTCATTCTCCTCAACAATACCACATCTAATCGCCCTTTGAACCCCGATAATATTCTTCAGAATTTTTTCCTTGTCTTAAGCGCTGCAATTTTTGAAGTAATTCACGTTGATAATATGGTGGAACCCAACGGTACGATAGAGTTTTCAAAGCAGCCCAAGTAGCCGAACAGATATAATCTACAATGTTCACCACCAAACACATGCAAAGCTAGTGAAAGCACAAACAAAAGAGAACACGCCCTCCTGTATTTGTAAACATGTAAATCGTTGTTCGTTAACCCCAAGTAAGATATATATCGTGAACATATTACCTCAAATGGTGGAATATTCAATTTCATTTAGGGAGATGGTCATGATCTCGCACGAGGGGAGCCCATATTGCCATTATTTGCATGTGGACAGTGGTTGTGGTGTGGGGCACGAGTTCGATGTTGATCCCTCCTCCTCAATCTCCCACATAATCATCCTCCCATCGCAGCAAAAAGGTGAGCCAAAGAAGCACCAAAGAGTAGCAGCACCAATTTTGTCTCGCTCAAGAGGAACAGCCGGGCCCATACCGATTCAAGGGGCGAGTTGTTGTCGCTGGAGGTGGATAGGTGCCCCGGTGGTTGTGGAAAACGCGAGCAATTCATCAAACTTGCATCAAGCTTTGTTTCAAACGCCTTCTCAATGCCATCTATCTTCCCATGGCCTCCAACTTTACCACATCTTGCACCTCCAATCATCATTTGTCAAACTTATCATGTAGTCTTGTTTGTCGTTCTCCCACCCTATCGGCCGTTTCCCATGGTTAGCAAAGAATAGAAACACACAAGAATATGATCCGGACTACTAGGAAGTGGTGGTGGTGGTGTGGTGAAACAAACCGGAAGCAAATCTCAAATTTTCCGCCTACCAAAGAAAAGGGTGATCCAAAGCTAGAATAAACTCTCAAAGCTTGGCTATAAAGGACATTGTGGAGAATCAAACGCACGAGATGTATGTGGAGCGAAGGCTTAAATATGGTAAAAAGGGTCAAAGAATAATCAAATCGAGATGCAAAGTTGAATAAACGCCAACGACGAGGGTTTGGTTGGTCCTAGGCTAGACCGCTAGAGACGCAGCCTAGAACACTAAAAAATCACGGGCCAAACGTAAACAAGGGAGGAGCACACTCAAATTTTTTTTTTTCGCTTTTTTTTTTTTTTTTTTTTAAAACATAAGGCGGTGTCTCAAAACTCTTCCCGGTCAAACCGAAGATGGGCACAAATTTTTCGACAATTTTTTTTTTTCCCACCCAAAACCGAAACGGTCAAAAAACTTTCTATAACCCGGACCCTCAAAACGCTTAGAAACACCTAAAAAATAGGATAGCCGAAAATTTTTATCCCGATGCTTTTGGAAAATTTTGGCCTAAACGAGGGTGGTTTTGACTTTTTTTTTTTTGAAACCAACCTTCTACGACGGAAAAGATTGTGAATCCAAACCTACTCAAAGGAAACACGAATCGAAATTAGATGGATCCCAAACAAATCTAATATGCAAGGAACTTTGATTGGTGGTGGATATATGGTGGTGGTATATGGCGGTGGTGGTATATGGGGGTGGTATATGGATGGATTCAAGCGGGATGTGTGGTAGATGGAATATGATGTGCGGGGCGGGACAACTTATGACCAACTCAAACTCTAAAAGACTAGACTCTAAGACCAAAGAACTCGACACCAATGCAACCGCAAATTCAACAACGCAAATACGTAAAAGATTATGCAAAGGCTCGATTGGTTGATATGAGACCTAACCCTAATTTTTTTTTGGCTTTTTCGTGGACGTAGGTATGAAGAAACTGATCTAAAACAAATCAGAAATCTCACCGAGCAACCGGAAATATACCACTTGATAGAGGCAAAGGTGTCCCGCCTTCGATGAGATGGTGGATTTCGCGGAAGTCGATTTTGACGATCCGACCACGAACGAGCGGACGCCGCTCTTTAGCAATCGCTAAACCAACTCCGAGAGGTTATACCACCCGAGACGATCAACTGACCACGAGGGTCTGCTTTCCCGAGCAAACGAAGAACAAGCAAGAAACCGAGATTGCAACTGGATACGAATATAAGATGAAAGCTTTATTGAGCAAGGTGGGGTTCTTGACGCCTTTGTCCGGTCGTGAACACAAACGGCCGCCGGTTGCATATGGCAACTTTTGATCTAAACAAAACCCGTTAAACGGTGCCCTAAGGGCTGTATATGGAGGAAGAGGGGTGAATTTCGTGGCCCTTGGGGGGTCCAAACCAACCCTATCTCTTGTTTCCCCAACACGGACTCTAAAATAGCCTATACTAATGTATTTCGAAATTACATGGGCCTGGCCCAATAATAAGGTGACGCAGACCAGAATAGCCTATGGGAATATTATGAAGTGGCATCTTGTATATTTCGTCCGGCTTCATGCACTTTATGGTGGCTTCAAAGTCCTAAATCATCACTTGTAACTCCGTTTGATCTCCTTGGATGCCATCAACTCCATTGTGTTCTTGCTCCAATGTTCATCCTTCCAAGCTAGGCCTTCATTTGTAAAAAACAAATGTATCCAATTTAGGCAGATCAATTCTCATGAAATTAGAATCATTACCAAGAAACCAGTACCTGAATTTAGTTGGGGCGAGCCTAGTAATTGGTCCAAGATGTATAGCGAGGGCGGGTGTAAAATGGTATTGATGTCCTCATCGAGGAAGAGGGGAGAATTCTGGTCTTTGGTGGAGGGGTCCAAACTAACCCTATCTCTTGTTTCCCCACACAAGACTTAAAAATAGCCTATACTAATGTATTTAAATTACATGGGCCTGCCCTAATAAGGTGACGAGACCAGAATAGCCTCCGACAAAATTTATGAAGTGGCATCTTGTATATTTCTGTCCAAGGCTTCATGCACTCATTATGGTGGCTTCAAAGTCCTGAAATCATCACTTGTAACTCCATTCTGTCCTCTCATGGCATGCCATCATCTCCATGCCTGTTTGCTCCAATGTTCATCCTTCTCCAAGCTAGGCCCTTCATTTGTAAGCAAAACAAATGTATCCAATTTAGCAGCATCATATTCTCATGAACATTAGAATCATTACCAAGAAACCAGCACTGTAATTTAGTTGGCAGGCAGAGCCTAGTAATTGGTCCAAGATGTATAGCACAGGGCTGGGTGTAACAATGGTATTGATGTCCTCATCACTCAAGCACTTACTATAGATGCTGCGAGCCGTTTGATTCTCCTTAACTGAGCCGACAGCTCGGCTCAGGCGCCTTTCAGCTCTTTCTCCGAGCTTATGCTGGCATCTTGAAGCTTGTTCTTTCCTCGTGAACTCGTTCAAGACATTTTCACGGCTTTTAGCTGAGTAGCGCTTGCTATCCGGATCTTGTTCGCAGACCTATAGTGTCGCAGATAGACTCGAGCGCATCGCCCAATTATATTAATTTATACAAACATGTTACCAGTGTGGGTCTTCCTGCCTCCTCCTCATGGTAGCAAGTGCAGCCCCAAGTTGGGCCTTTGCAATCTTGCAGCCCCGGACAGCTGGCATTCTTCTCATTAAGAGCCTCGAAAGTTCATATGATCCATAAATCAGCTTAACATAACTAATTTAAATCTGGGCTAGTGTATACAACCATTAAAATTCCCTTACCCGTATGTCTTTAACATACCGCCTGCTGGGCCCTCGGTAAAACCATTTTGAGTAGCCCGGAGATGCGTCCTCAAGTAAAGGCATCCAATGCCTCGTGGAAAAGCACGCTTCTGAAAAACTGTCCCATGGGCGCTTTATGATTCATAGCGCCTTCCACTCCGACTTTGTATGCGACAGTCTGCTCGGTATCCTCCGCTGGAGTAGGATCCGTTCAAGCGTTTTGCGCTTGCTTCCCCTCCATCCGGCACCGGAGCCTCGGCCGTGTTGATTGGGTTGGAAATTCCTCGTGTTTCGCAGTCCGCATGAGCGCTTTTTCTTCTATGAAGATCATGAGCACTTAGAAGTTTTGAACATTGCTCAGAAGATCAAACGCGAGCTATACCTTCGGCGGGCAGCCCGACGCGCCCTTTTTTCTCCTCGCTTGGTTCGGCCGACCAGACGCGGGCCGCAGTTCGGCCCCGCCGGATTGGCGCTTCGCAAGACACCATCGTCGGGTCGAATAGGCAAGGATAAGATAACGATGTCCGATTTCGGTCTTGGTCACCGATGCCGAACTTAGCCCGGTAGTCCGCCAGAATGGCGACTCAACGATCATCAACGCTTAGGGTGATACACTCGCCGATCAGCTCCACCCCGAGGTCCGGATCCTCGGAGGCCGACCTGTGGATCCTTCCGGTCCTTGTGGAGCAGACTCACCATGTCCTCCATAGTCCCAGACTCGCACCAAGACGAATATGAGAGGCTTAAATTCAAAAATACTAAAGACCCTTTGAGGTGTTTGCTTACCCATCCTCCGGGATTGACCATGGAAAACCCATCCACTGGTTCACGGGAAGTCCTTTCTCCCTTGTACATGCCGGACAGGATCTTCACCGATCCTCTTAATGCCTTTTGCGGCGCGGTGGCATCGCCCTCCCCATTGAAATCCCACATGGGTAGCTTCAGACAGCGCTGCACTTCGCTGATGCACGCCGCCATGACTGATCATGGTCGCCGAATGAGCCATTAGTCTTATCCGCCCATCAAGTAATGGACGCCTTGTCCTCCTCCAAACGGGGCTCGGGCGCCAACCGAGGCGCTTTTCAAGGGAGCAGATCAAACTCCGGAGGCCAATCCGGATCGGGTCCGCAATGGGCCTAAATATAAACCACCCAGGGCCGGCCGACGCCTTTGGGGTGCTGATAGGTATCCGGTCCCAAAGAATGCGCCATATTTCGCCGCCCACTTGATATATGGACCTCGAGAACGGGTACGAGGCGTAAGCTCTTCCATAATGCGAAATGGGGCTCGATGCCGTGAATAGCTCAGAAGAGCTACGGAGTTCGCGTGCAACATGGCGGCGGAGGTGGTGGAGCAAGTCCGAGAACCTGTGGAGTCCGCGGAGGAACGGATGTATTGAAACCCGAGCCCCTTAT